>KZ112979.1:61618-128811 GCA_002120325.1 Daldinia sp. EC12
TTTTTTTTTTTTTTTTTTTCGAGAGCCTACCTTACCTTACCTACATACCTTGCCCTACCTTACCCTAGGTACGGTACCTTAACTCCCATCCGTTCTTTGGTACTCCCTGTACTCTCGTACTCCTTCTCTTTTCGTCCGAACTTATTATGTTTTTGAGTCCCGGCACTCTAATGTCTTCGATCCGCACTTCACCGTCCCATACCTTACATACCCATACCCATACCTATACCCATACATATACAAATACATAAGTCCATGAGCACCACTACGCCTATACTTGTTCTATGCTCGTACTAATCTATACCACCACTACTTGTCTATCACCGCCACCGCAACCAACGCCGCTGGACCCTGACAGGACCCTAGCCGTTACATACGTACAAGAGGGTTAGCTAGCCAGGCCGGCCCGGCCCAGTCCAGTAGTCCAGAGAAAGTCGACAAGTTGGGACTTTAGATGAAGATTGCGAATTTCTTACAAGTACCACCAATTCCACCTGGAACACGTTAAAATCCAAGTACCCACTACGCAATCTTTTAGTGAGCTGTACTATATTACCACCAGGTCACCCTCCTGGGAACCTATCAAATCAAGCATCTATTCATATTAATCCTTTTCCGCTCGCTACCTCTCTATTCTCTCTCTCTTTTTACCGCTTGTTGGATTCATTACTCTAACACAAGCCCCCCAAACTTATCCCTCCCCTTACGATCGTTCTAGACTTTGCGCCGCGCCGCGCCGCAGATCTCCACGATATTTCTATCGCTTAATATCGACAACCGACAGGAGAAAAAAATAATAAGAAAAAAAAAATAAAAAATAAAACTTACGACAAAGCATCCACACACGTATACGGCGTTGTCTACTCAAACTCACTTATACGCAGTTTATCTTGTCACTTTACGCTACCTCTCTATAACAGGGTTCACCTCGCGGGCGTCTCCCAAGTTCGCATGCCCCTGCTTGAGTGTTAAACCAAAATTTCATAAAAGAATTTCATTTTAGGCTCATTTTGCAAACCCGTCGGCATCGCTGTCTTGCGACAGCGCCTGTTTGAGTCTTTTCCAGATGTTTCGCCAGAGGTGAGTTATGCTTTATACCATGTTCCAACTGTTCTCAACCCTTGCACTCGTCCGGTGGGTTGTTAGGGAGAACAATATGATCTGGTTGATGCCTTATGCCTTATACCTTATTAACATGCGACAATTCCTAATATTCCCTCCGTTTTGCTAACCGTGGCTGCGCATAATCCAGGACGAGTTCGCAAAAGCCTGGCGATGAATTGCTTGCCAATTTCCGACAACAGTTTCCCGAGATCGCGTCGGTAGCCTCGTCTTCGGCGGCGGGAGCGCCAGCGCAGAACACTGTGACTGCCGACAACGCAGTTCTTGTCCCGCCCGGTCAGGAACAGTATGTTAGGATTTCTTTCAGACTCGCCCCTGACACCTAGGATTTATCATTTCATCATTTGCGACGGCGTCTTGCAGTCTCATTGTGAGGGCGGTGCAAGTGCATCCATCATCTTCGAGCTGTCGACAAACCCAAGCGCGGGGTATTCCGCGGCCCCCAGCTCGATTATAGCTGCTAGCATTAACACGCATGATTCTACTCCTACTGGGAATAATATATGCCAGCAGATCAAACAAGATGATAAAGCTAATCCCGGTATTTTTTATAGGCATCAAAGTGCAAGTCAAGATGTGTTCCGAGACCAGGACCCTACACCGCGGGCTTCGGGTGCGGAGTGGAGGTTTACTCCTTCGTTGCTAGATCCCAATTCCTTTTCCTTTAGCACTTTCGCAAACCAACCGCCGGGCTACTACACACCCACGCCTGGAGGTACCAATACGATTTACCATCCACAAGCAGGCGACCTGCATACGCCGTCAATGGGTCTCGGAATGGGACTTGGGACTCCGCTATCACTTCCGACTACTGAGGGCGCCATTCAAGCCGGACCAGCACTGATGGATCTCACCCAGTTTCATCACGGTATACCGCCGCATCAGTTCCAACAACCTTTCAACCCGTTTATTCAGCCGACTCCTCCTCAGCCGTCATTCGCACCTTCGTCATTTGTGCACCAGGATACTGGCTATGAGACCATGGATCACGATGGGTCACCTCTTGACTCCGATAGTCACGAGGAGCACATAGGCTCTATGGATGCGACATTCCATTCGCAGTCGCCGCCTAACATGATCGGGTTTCAGCATAGGCAATTTGGCGCCCCCATGGCTCACCTACTACCACCTTCGGCTGACAAGTTTCGTTTCCACTCGACATTGAATGCGCCAACGGCCATGATCAAGCACGCGGATGAAATCCCAGTGACCTACCTTAATAAAGGACAAGCTTACTCGTTAGCAGTAGTTGATACCGCGGCAGCTATGCCCATAGTGCCCGGAACGAAGTATCGAACATTTGTGCGCATCTCCTTCGAAGACGACCAACAACGGCAAAAACCTGGTGTCTGCTGGAGCTTGTGGAAAGAAGGTCGCGGGACCAACGAGGCGCACCAGCGGGGCGGGAAGTTACAGGCAGTTGAATATGTCGAAGCTGGGCAACCGGCTGAGGGCGATGATAAGAGAACCCGCATCGAACTTGAAACGGCTTCCTTTGACGGATTTTCGGTCGTTTGGACACCAGGTGTCAATGGGGCTGCGGAGTGTAATATCGCAGTCCGCTTCAATTTCCTCTCGACAGACTTCAGTCATTCCAAGGGTGTCAAAGGTATTCCAGTAAGATTATGCGCCAAAACGAGCGTTTTATCGGCGACCGACTCGTCCCCCTTGTCGGACCCGACGTTTGAAATCTGCTACTGCAAAGTAAAACTATTTAGGGATCACGGAGCCGAACGAAAACTCTCTAACGATGTTGCACATGTTAAGAAGACTATTGATAAACTCAAGCAACAGATTGCCCAAGCAGAGAGCGGAGCGAAAGATTTCGGGAAGCGCAAACGAGGTGGTGGTTCGCATGTCAAGGGTCAAGACCATCAACGTCCAGGGAAAGCTCCAAAACACAAAAGGACATGGTCGATGTCATCAACCAGCTCCGCGGGCGGAGGTGGTGGGAACCCACGTCCTTCGCTTGAAGATGACTTACACTTCAAACTCCAGACACTTCAGGATATGTTTACGAGCACGCGACCTGTGAGTATCTTATACTTGCGCGGTGATGACTTAGACGATCCAGACTTACACCCGGTGACCCTTCCTGGGGAGCCGACTGATCTCACCAAAGTTGATCCGAAGGACGCTGCTGCATGGCAAATCAGAAGCGCGCGAAGTTCGATAGCTGGTTCTTCGCTTGTTTCTCCGTCTCCTAGCTCTATGTCCTTGCATTCGCAATCTGCCAACATCACCCAATGGAATGACTTCCAAAGTAGCGGAGAAGCGTCGGCTTCTCGAAGAGCCTCCGAAATGCCAGTAAAAGTACCCAAGACCGACGATGACGGGAATTTGAGTGGTTGGATAGAAGCACTTGGAGTCGACCCGTCATACAAGCCACCGACCGAAAAACCCGTGAAGCCAGTCGCTTGTTTTTACGTTGCCCGACGACATCGGTCAGAGCCCGAGAGACGCGAACTTCACCGAGCAATCTATCTGGCCCAGCGAACAATGTCAGAGTTTGTGTCGCGAATTTCAACCAAATGGGCCATCGACCCTTCGGCCGTTGTACGGGTCGTTCGCGTCCTAGAAAGCGGATTGGAAGTAGAAGTAGATGACGATGTGATCCAGGCTATATCTGAAGGTCAGGATATGACGCTCGAAGTTGCGGAGGTCGACCGAAGTGTGCCTCAACCTAAGCGAGAATGGGAGATGATGGCCGTCGATGCTGTCGAGGGTGACAGAGACTCGACCCACAGCGCGTTTCGTACGACAACTGGTTACGAACTGCGACTTACATTTTAATTTCCTAGAGGTTTCGGTGGGACTTGTGATGAGGAGTTTATTATTATTACTTTCGATGATTATACATTAAGGCGGGAAGACAGACAGTCCTGGAACCGGTCTACGCCGTCTTATTTGTTAACGAACATGAATACTTATACCCAACGAATAACCGGCGGAATTTTGATTTTATTATATATGGCGTTCGAACGGCACCTTAAAAGATACCATGCCGTATAGGGGCAGCTCTGTTTCTCTTCCGATCCCTCTGTTGTGACGGACCGACGTTCGGGTCTTTTAGACTGATGATGCCATATACATTAGAGAAGATACGACCTGTATTATCTATTCGAGTTTAGGCGCAGCCAGAACGCTATCTTGAGCATATTTTCTTGGTCGCGGAATATACCCAGTTGGATCATTTATAGGTACATATATATGCAGCTCTTGGAAACCCAAGATATTTCGGAGATGCTGAAGCCTTGGGGAGGATCAAACAGGATGGCAGGGAATTACACCACGTACGGAGCAGATCTCTGTAGCTTGGCCCGCGAGTTTTACAGTTTTACCGTTATACCATTTTCGCCTTACCATATTTTTTTTCTCTACGGCAACAGGTCCTGTGATACCTATGGGATAATGTGTGAAGGTGTTGTAATGTGGATGGAGATGATATTATAGGACCTGGTGTACGGCTTACTACCTAGTAAATCACATATCTACTAGCCACCTAGTTACATTATATATATCTAACTATATGTTTTTTGTATGTACAAGAACACGGACAAATACATTATTGCTTTCTAGATGAATTTACTCTATTCGATATCAGCAGTGAAAAGGTTCGTCTGTGTTTTTCGGCTCGTTTTATTTAGCGCTAGTATATAAGGCCGGTCTGGATACATGAAGCCTTATTCGATGTCATTTACCAAACTAAGTTTAGCCAGATGACGACGCTTTAATCTCCCGAGAATCGCCAATCTACTTGCGGCGGCGATCTCGATCTATGTTATATCTAATTTCGCGGTATCATTTCCTTTTGTAGAATAGGTATCTTTGTTTTGCCGCGATGCCCCTTCAAACAGTCTTTTCATCAAACCAATTTTCTATGAGCTGAACCGAAGCATCATGGAAACCTTAATTGACGGAACCTTCAAGGTTACCCCTTACCTATGGTCACATTGCATTTGGAAGGGCTGAGGCCTAGATCATTTTGGTGTCTTGGAGAGGCTTATTAAGACGTGCTGTAACCATATCCATGTCGGGGCTACCCAAGCTTCTATTAAGGCCTTATCCGTGTAAGTGATAAGCGAGTTCGCTACTAGGTAAACATCTTATGCCAGGTACTAACGAATAACTGCGCGGCGGAAAAGAAAAACACAAACTTAAATTATTAGGCGTATGAAATGGACTTAACTACATGTAACTAAACTATTTTGATGTACTTATTATATGTATCTTATCAATGCTTGGTCATCGGAGTGCTTGAACGTAAGGGTGAACAATACTATGCGTCGAATATACATGCCTTGCGTGCCAATCATGCCATTACTACATGTATTATTGTACGTACCTGTATTCAGCCCAACGATCTATGGTTTAAGGCCTATCAGTTTGGTAGGTTATGTACCTAATCGTGGCTCTAGTGGCTGAACTTGCGTTCCAGGGCTCTCCAGGGCTGCTAGGTTACACCTACCTTATGTGTTACTACGGTATCTAGGTACCTAGGTAGGTTATGTAGTACATTAGGTAGGTATGTAGGTGTAAGTACCTAACTACATGTACCCCTGGAGCTTTTAGTCCGCCCCCTCACAAGGCACGCGGAAGTCCGGCTCCATAACGCCGGGTTCTATCCTTTGTAGGTGATTTGAACCCTTTCATCTCTCTAATCTGCAATCTATGCAATCACTGCAATCACTACCATCTAACCCCCTCCTATTAAAACAACAGACCGGGGTTATTTCCCCCAAAATCGAAACATCTTCCCCCTCCCAATAAACAGAGGAAGAGAAATATGAAAAAGGAAAACAAAACATCAACGACAGCCCCTCATTACCTCATTAACCACAGGATCAATTCATTTTAAAAACTTAAAGCGTGTCCCCGCTCCGTCGTAGTAATCTAGCAACTCTTAATACTTCTTACGCAATTTCATTTCTTAATGCGTTCTTCGTTCGGAAAACGCTACCTGATCCGCTCTCTTAAACAACATGTACCTGGTGTAAACGAAGGGGAGGGGGGAAGGGGCGAGTGTGCAGGTGGTTGATAATCTCGGGAGAGGGAAACAAAAGAGGAATGGATGATAGTGACGATGGCGATGATAATGCTGGACAACGCGACAAGCGTCATTTCTCGTCAGACATGAGCAACTGATCCCAACTTATCGGCAGGACTTGTCGGCCTTCCAATTAAAGTGCCATACTCAAAACTGATCATATCCGCTTATTCCCTTACCGCCTCATTATCCCAAGTACACGCCATTTTCTCCGACCTGGACGCGGGTTTTGGTGCTCATCCCTGACGGCCTACTGCCGATAATGAACTGACGTTGGAATAAATCCCACCGCCTCGAAAGCCACAAATAATGATCGACGTTTAGGTTGAACTTGGGGCAGTGCAGGGCTCGACTTTCTGTGGCGAGTGGTTTGCGCGTTCCGCAGGCTGATCTGGTCAACTGTACGACTTGATATGCGATGCTACTGGTGCCCAAGCGGGACGGGGTTGCTCTAGCTTCTAGGCGTCCTGTAATACATGGCTTCGAAGTTATTGGAACAAGTGATACCCCAACTATCGGGTATGTAGTACTTTGGTTACGATGAAGGCTTTTGTCCCCCGCGTTTGTAAGACATTAGGTTGCGAAAAACAGACCTATCTCGGCTCAACCAAATTGACTGATCGAGTTCACAGCTTATGGGGGGGTCCTTGAGACACGCCTCAGGGACGAGACCTTTCAGCTTGTCTATAGATATTTTTTTTATCCTCCTGGAGGGGTTACCTAGTTAGCATCAATGGCTTGCACATCTCTATACGCAGCTCTATACCTTACACGGCTTTTATAGACATTATAGGTACCTAGGTAGGTACCTAGCTCAATGAAGGTTTGAAAAACTTCAAGCTTTCACGCGAAGAGACATGACTTTTACCACAGTATCTTCGTATCAGTTTCCTACGTCAACCACCAACACTGGCACCCATTCCTACACTCATACTCCCCCAACTACAAATCCCACCAGCGTGTTTAACCTCCTTGAATGGTTGGTAAGCAATTAGAAACCCGAATAGCGCCGATGGCGCTAGCACTCGGACACTGCGTTTTCACCGTGCTACTCGTAGGGAGCCGAAACAATAAACCCAGCATCGCGCTCTATCGTCCGGGCGACTGGCCATACGAATGAGATAACTTGGTTGGAATGAGATTCATAGTCGCATCATTAAGCCCCAGGCGCCAATCACCTTTCAATATTAGCAGCTCAAATTTATGAAGGTGATAAAGCACTTATTTGCTACACAAAGTTCTTCACGGAGCTTACACGTATGTATGTATGTATGTAGGTACAGTGAACACGTGCCATAACGAATCTAGTCTATAACGAATTCACTCTATAACGAATTGGGATACTGGTTTTTCGAATTTTGTATGTAATTTAACGAATTTTTTTATATAACGAATTCGTTGATTTTTGGGGTTGAGCCCCACTAAATTCGTTATAGAGAATGTAAAATTTAGGGGTTGGTGGGCCTCATTTAGGTGGATTTCAAGATTTTGGCTTCAAGATCTAACCTAATTTGGTAAAAATGAAGCTAAAAATTCGTAAAAATTGGATATCGTGGGAGAATTCGTGGTGTTTTGGCCAGCAACAGCATTGTTAGTCAGTCACGTAACAAGCACTCACGTGACAGGAACTCACGTGATGGACACTTACGTGACTAGCACCTAACTTGAAAAAAAGCGTTGAGATTCGAAAAAATAAGCCCTCAATACCAAGCAATTAACCATTGATATGTACTATATACAAGGAGATAAGTAGCATTTACTAATAAATTAAAGTACTTTTTACGGGGACCCAGTTTTAAGTGGGGAATTATGGTCTATAGCGAATTCACTCTATAACGAATTCAATCTCTTGTTTTTTGGAATTCGTTATGGCAAGTGTTTACTGTATGTAGGTATGTAAGTCATGATAGTTTTCTATTTTATTTTGTTTTTAGCGCCATCCTCTGTAATTTCAGCGTATCGCATTGCATTACAGCGGGTTTAACTATCAGCAAGTATCAGCTAGCGTTCACTGCGAGAGGTACATCCGGTGCCGATGCAAACCCCTGAAGCTGCAGCTAAAAAAGATTCGTGGTAGCGGATAGGAAGAGAAGAGAGTACCGGTACAGCTTACGATTTGGGGTTCATTGGGTCCTGCATATGCAACTGTGACGCGCTGCGAGCTGAACCCCCGTCGATTAAGAAAAGATGGCCTGTTTTAGTGGTTCAAGTACTGGTACTTATAGCAACAACGGCTGGCCAGGGGTTCACTCGCCACAGTTCTTCTAGACTTACGGGAGGCTTGACCTCCGACAACAACACCGGACTCTCCGCAAATCCGGGTCAAAATATGCCGGAACCGACCGGTGGCGGAAACTGCGCAAGCGAAGCAAATCTTTCAATTTTACCATTTTTGCCTACCAGTGGCAGTGCATTTAGGTCGGATCATACTAACTTCAAACCAAGCGAACCTCGGTCGTATGTAGTAGCTATCGACTAGTGGTTGCATTCTCATGCGCCTTGCCGGGGGGGACATAAGACGGCTTCACAAAGTTCCCATGAACAGTCCGATCTAGACAACATAGGGAGGCCTCCATATACCACGTGGAGTCGCAATCTACGACATATGCACGTTCCATCTATACCTAGGTCCAATAAAAGCTCAAAGAAAGGCTTCATTTCAGCTGGTCAGGGAGGTCAAGCTATGGAAGCGAAGATATCCCCGGTACCAGTAGGTTGTTCTATCCAGCCGCAATTTGGCGCGATACGGTTGTAACCACCACTCACAGCTCGCTACGCTGCCTGCAAGAAACCATAGACGCTGTTAAGCAACCTTCAACGGTCCTGGGTCCAATCATGCTTCCAAAGACGTTCGCCAAGGGAGCGACACGGTTCAGGGGGGTTTATGAAAGACGTTGAAGCTAGAAGTTTACTATCGCCACGAGCATACATGATCCCAGCATTAGACGATGAGCCACATATTATTGTCCCACGCCCCGGGGTGATACCCTCTTCGAGCAATGCCTGTGCGACAATGGCAAATGCTTATTTTGGTGACTAGCCACATCATTTCGACGCAATACGGTACTGAAAAGGGGATAGATGAGGCGTTTGTGTAGGTATAGAAAGGTTGTATTTTTTTGTTATTTTTTCTTTTTTTCAGAAACATATGTTGCCACTCCTAAGCCACAAATTCGAGAGACTTTCCGTCCGAAACAGGGTGTCACAGTAGCCAATGACAATGCTCTATCAGGTAGGAAACTTTCCTCATCCGGCAGTCATCCGCATTCGCCACATACCTCCTAAGTAGACTGGTAATGGAGAGTTAACCTTTTCCCAGCAACGGCTCTACGTCGACTATTAACGACAGATCATCTCCTATTCTGATCCTTAAGTGGACGGTTGACAGCCATGCTCGGGCTTGCCACAACGGCCGCGATCGTACAAGGCAGATAGGTAGAATCGGAACGTGGTTCCACGAGCAGGATTTAGTCAAGCCTTACCATATCGACAAGCTGGCAGCGGCGTGGGCTACTTCATTGGGCAACGCCAGTTGGGGATTTTCAAGTTCTAACGAGCGAAGTGGCTAGTGAGATACTTTTGATGGCGGTGAGCTAATACCGCAGCGATCGACGGACCGGTTGCCTTTTCGGGGCGGAATCGAGGCCGAGAGACATCCGGCACTTATTAGTCCGAGGCCGGCCCTTAAAAGATGAGCTTGAGATACAAACTACGTACATTATGGAAGGAAGCTGATAGATCTACGTTTTTTAGTCCTCGTGGCATCATAACCCGAGCTTATTGCGATATGACGGAATGTTTAGTTGATGATACCACTAACCGACAATCATGACGAAAGTTGAGAAACTATGCGTTGTCAAGACCGACGAAGGTTTGCTTCTACAGGTTTAAACTCCGCCTACTAGCGACTTTTGTATACATGCCGCAAAGGTAAAACTATTTATAAAAGATTATAAGTTCACCGGGTTCAACATCCGCATAACCCATTAACTATAATTCATACGTAAGTAAAATTAATCCTCGGTTAAGTCGGGATATTTTTATCAATTTACCAAGTGACGTCATATCTTTGACGTGAGGGGGGCCGCGCGCGGGAACTTGGTCAAATGAACAATGGAGTTCTTAGGCCTGCTGAGAAGATAACAAGAGTTTGGTTTCAACGTATTTAGTTGCTATTCATGCAAAATATGGACACTATACATTGAGGAGCTGGGGTTCCGATGGGAGAGTTCAACGAGATGTATCTTTGTCATGTAAATCCGACTTGTTATGATGTTCTAAGCTTAGACACTTTAGAGGCTTCTCGTAACATGAAGCTTCATTAACTCAGCTTTCATCCGAGGCAGCGTTTTGCTTGCTCTTCCACACTCTAACTATCTATACCAATTTATTATCTGAGTCGTAAAAATAAATAGTTATACGAACATCGAATCTCAATGTAAGTTCGATTATCAACAGGTGTCATTCCCGGATATGGTGATAATAGGAATAACAGCATCCTTCCACGCTGGTAGAAAAGAGTAGGGCACTTTAGTACTTACCTCATAAAGACCAAGGTAATTAATCAGGTACCCCTAATAAGATCGAATATGTAATGATTCAGGTTAATGAGTCGATATAGTTAACAAAAAAAAAAAAAAAAAGTTTAATTTGAAAAGGCACGTTGAAGGCATTCAAGGACTCATTCATTGCTATATGTAGGTACGTTGGGTTAGGCAGGTATGCATGTAAGCTCGGACGACCAAGGCAATTTTTTAAATTTCTTATGGGTATGATCTATCAAAGATCTAGCAAAGATCTAGCTAAGCCACATTGATTTCCTAACTCATCGCCGATCTCGGCCTACTGGATGATGGCACGTTGTGTGCTATGAGTACTCTTAATGTCAGGTATGACTCTGCTTTGGGCTATGGGTTTAGAAATACCACATAGCAAGATCCTAGCGAGAGTGATCAATACCCCCCTATCCGCCATAGTAGACCATCGCCAGAATCTTGAATAAAACCGGTTCATTTTCGTCCCTTCTCTGTTAGAGGGGGTTTTAGAGATAGACTTTTTTCTCTTTTTTGTTTTTAATTAATTTAATTAAAAAAAAAAAAAAAAAAAAAAAAAAAAAAAAAAAAAAAACAGAAGAATAAATCGTGCAAAGTGCGCAGAAAGGTTATATGCACATTCAACATAAAGAGTTGATGGCAACCCCAGCAGGAAACCCGAAATCATCCAACGTTTATGTTGTATGTCTGAAGCTTCAGATCTCAAATCTCATGCGTGCGTCTCTAGTTGCCTATCTACAGTATTTGTAGGCAATTTCAAGTCACTGTCCAATCGTCTTCTTCCTATAGATCTTTATGATTACGCAGAGTTCTTCTTCGATTCGGCGTATACCAAGACTTTGAGTTTCGGTTCTCTAATCTTATAGGGAGGCGGTACTTTGCTCTTTGCGAGTGTCCAGAGGTCTTTCAAATCGCTAAAGACTTTCCACAATTTTTCGTGGATGACCAGACACGACGTATCTTTTTCTTGTACCTCATAGTATGTGAAATCCCTATCCGTGAAACTGTCGAGCTTGTCTCGTCGCGCAATATCTGGCAATTGCATATATTTATTAGCGCATTCCTAGAACAAATAAAGACACCAAAACCATTGCGTCCTTGCGACTGGCTTACCTCGAAATCTAGTAAAGGTCATCGACACGATTTGGGGATTCCGCGCTCGTGTTCGCCATGACACCGGCATGGTATCAATTTGCTGGCCAACTTGCTCCTTGACGGTTCCTTGGTGGTCTCGCTTCTTTCCTTTTGGAGCCAGCGGTAGAGACTTGATGTTTTTGGCGGTCAATTGAACCATAAAGTACAAGGTCTCCAGGTCCTTAAAATGAGGAGCAAAGTCTTCCAAAGCCTTGGGACATATAAGGCTGGTTTCGTGAATATTACCACGACATAAGCACTGGAAACCCATATGGGACCGACTAGAAATAGCCTGATTCTTGTACTCTACTGCGACATGCCTTATTTCCGCTAATCTTTCCAAGTTATAGAATCGGTGAATACCTGGGTTGATGATGCGATCACGAAAACGGATGCAAACAAGATCCTGGGCCGGGTTAACGAAGGCGTCGGGGTTTCGCGAGCGTGGAAAATCCCAAAGTCGCGTAGTTGAAGCCCCTTTCAAGAGTCTCTCTGTGACATCCCATGAGTACTTGTCGATTTTAGCCACCTTTTTACGAATTCTCCATGTTGATCGATCAGTTGACGAGTCGGCCCAAGGGTTAATGTGTAATACATGAGCTATATCATCATCTATGAGTCTTGTGCGGCATGAGATACTGAGGAAATGGACCCCAGGCGAAAGCTGCGCGTGACGCCAGATCTTAAGTTTCAGCTCTGGGACAAGTTCTTGATACTTCGAGAACGCTGGAGATGGATCTTTTGCTGGGTCTTGAGTAGCATCAGGTCCTTTGGGGGTAATTCGACGGGGCATCTATAGTTGTTCACAGTTAGACGGATATCGGTCGATCATAATTCATAATTAAAAATTTCAAGTTGATATAAATACAAACCTTCGCGGATTACAAAGTAAAGTATGTTTTCGGTGAGGTGCTCGTCAAGAAATGCGAGGGGTGGCTTGCCCGAAAACAAAGTATCGTGCTATTGAGGGGATAAAATAGGGCACGAGTGATAACCAAGTGAAGTTCTTTTTATTATGAAAGAGTGGCGCGTGAAGTAAGAAGCTTGCACAGTCGCAAATAAGTTTTACGAGAAGCTGGAGGATAAAAATATGGAATTAATGGTGCGGATGTGAAGGGTAGATTATCTGACTCTGACAGCGGTACTGTGAAGAATTGCAATGGCAACTGCGAAATATTTCACCAACATGGAAGGTTCGATTCCTTGCTACTAGTACTAGAAGCTATATCCATCCTCCACTTGGTTGGATGCCTTATGTACCTACCTTAGGTACCTAGATATCTATACGCTCCTGGGACAAGGTGATAAAAGATGCCATAAATTGCTGACAGCTAGCTGTAGCTCTACATTCTTCTTTTTAGCCGCATATACAGTGAGGGCAACGCAATGTAAGTCTAGAATAAGAAAGCAAACTGCCAGCTGACGAAGATTGTTGTTGGGTGGAAAACAACAGCAACAAGGCAAAGTCGTGGAAGTGAGCAAGATACCTAGGGCATTTAACGAATTGCCAATGCGTAGAAAGCTGACAAGCAGTTAATCAGCATTGTATTCATAAGCGTATGGATTCGTTTAACGTGAAATACTTGGTTTTAAACTCGATAACTAACTACCTAGGTAAGGTAGGTAGTTAAATAGGGGGGGTTAAAATTCCTGAGCAACTCATCTTACCATAAATACCACGACTTGTCCTTTTCAGATATATAAACTCTATTTTGGCGCCTTAATATTAAATAACGCAACTGGCGTTAAGCGCAAGCAATTATTTATTCCTACAAGATAGTCATACACGTGATATCGATTAAAATCTGGCGACTTGTTCAATTAAGCACCAGCAACCACGGCCAGACTCTCGTATATAGTCTTCTTGACGGCGTAGAAAGTGCCACCAAGTTGGGTAGCGGGCCCGCCGTCCGTCGGGAGGCCGATACTCTCCACATCGATCCGCCCCGCCGTAGTCTTCCGCACGACCACCGACCCATCCACCAATAGTGTGCCTTCACCCCTAAACTCCGCTGTGTGGCCCGACTGCTGCATGGCCTTTCTCAGATCCGCCAGCCGCAGGTCCCCGACGTGTAGGGGCTGGGCGATGGACCGTGCCGCTGATGCCATATTGGAGGGAAGAACGTCAAGAGTGGGTTCGACAGGTTCTTCCTCCTCCACGGCCTCCGCTGGAGATTCCGTTGAATCCTCTGTTTTCAAACGCTTATTCGCAGCTTCCTCGTCGCGGCGTGCTGCCAGCTCCTTATGCATCGCAAGCAATCGTCCTGTGACTGTCGCAATGCTTAACCCACGGACGTTCTGCCACTTAAGCTGTTTCACAAGTGAGGGTGCTAGCTTCACCACCCAAGCATTCGTGTCAACGCTCGCATCAACAGTTACGCCCACATTTGGCGTGTAGATACTGACGGAACCTTCTGCTAAGAGCTTCTTACAATCCGAAGCAAGCGTCAAGGTTTCTCCCTCACTCCCGCCGATGAGAATAAGCTTTCGAGGTTGGATTAGGGGAATTAGCATGTGTAGGCTTCGCTTATCATGAATACCACTAAGGTCGATAAATTCGACCTCCAGCTTGATAGTGACGGTCTGCTTCGTTAGTACCAGTTTTGATGGACCCAAGTTTGTCTCGTCCGGATCGTCGGGAATCCCATCGAGTTCGTCTTCGACAGGACCGTCGGATAATGCCGGTTCAAACTCATCGGTAGCATTACGGGCGAGATGCGGTCTCTTTGAAGGACCAGAACCTTGGTTTTTGGCCGAAGATGCGGCATTATCCCACTTCCGTTTCTTTCCAACTTTCTCCTCCTCTTCGTCCCTCCCCATCTGCGCTAAATCCTGAGCATCGTTGTCATCTCTTTCTTCTGCCCTTAAGAAATCCTCCGGTCGAATGAGTTCACCATAGTCGTCGGCACGCTTTCGACGAACTGGGTGTGGAAACATTCTATCTCGGCCCTTCTTATTCCTTACATCAAAATCATAGACACCCTTCTTTTTTAGCAATATGTTAATACCAAGATCTTCGTCCGTTAGAGCCGCCTTTTTCCTGCTAGCCTGGCCCATTGTGGTCGCAGCGTTCAAAGCCCTACCCTGTTGCTCATTATCGGAATCTTCAGACTCCGACTCTGATTCGGAAGCCTCGTCGCCTACATCCCCGGCCGCCTCGAGGACATTGGCCCCTCCGCTTTGGAGAGTAGTTTGAAGCTGGCGCTGCTGTGCAAGCCACTGCTGATAGATGGTGAGGTCGTTGCCTTCTAAAGGCTGTCTCTTCGCATCTATGAATTCAAGCTCGCGCAGGTTTGTTCCATTTGAGGCCTCGTTCGCGCGTTCTTGACTTTCTTTCCACCATGTCCATAGAGTTCTCGCCAAGGATGGCTGTGTCTCCGACGCTAAGGATGGGTACTCTGTTAGGATGACCATGTTTTTCGGGTCCTGGGCAATCCTTTTCAGCACGTCTTTTGAGAATCCCCATTCGAGCGTAGAGTCGCTGGCGAGGATGACCCTGCCGGTCGGGGAACTCTCGGCGGTTTCGCCGTCGAATACTTTCTCGATTTGGCCCCTTCTATCAAGTAGTTTCAGAAACCTAAAGTCGAATGGGCCAGCTTCCTTGGTAGATTTGGTGCCATCCGTCGTACCATTAACTCGCCTAGAGCCATCGACTACGGCTTCGAATTCACGGACGATGCCATCATCCATCCATTCAAGCATACTTCGCGCGTATCTCATGGTACTGTGGATATTACGTCCCGCAAGGTAAAGTTTCGCAGATTTAAGTTGACCGTCGCCTGTTGCTGCATCCGCTCGCCACGCGTGATCCATTAGGTAGGCCAGCTCCAAAACCCGGGCGCTCGAGTCGACGGGTATTAGAACGGTACCTCCCCTTGTAATACAAACCTTAACTTTGTTTAGTAGTTGTTCATCTCGCTTGCTCCGGCCTCCAGCGATAGCCGTCTTCTCACCCCCTCTACTACTGCATACTAGGGCAGTCGGCTTTCGTAACTGTTCGATAATTTCGGCGCCTCCGCCTCCCGCACCGCCCAGCCAGGCTGCTCCTGCAAATACATTTTCACGTCCTTGATTCCAATCTACAGCGTACACAATGGATTCCAGCCCGTGTTGTATATGCCATATAGTACCACCTAGGGTCCGACCCGAGTTGTACGCTGTAATAGTCAAACCGTTTAAGGGAGGGGAGAATGGGGAGCCGAGTGGTTGATGCGGTTGAGAGTACTTTAGAGGGTGCACTAGCGAAAAATACGTCGCGATCTCCTCAGGAGTGGGTGCTTGCAGGAGAATGTCGGAGGAAGACTGTTGAGTTGCATACGAAACCTCGTCGAGAGAGGTAGACGATATGGTGGTGGCAGCAACGGGAGTAGAGGCGTAAAGATCCTGAAGTAGGGTACGACCTAAGGCAATGACCGGAGATGTCGCATATACCGGGATGGCTGTGAAACGAGGAAAGTGTTTACAGCAGTGCGCAAAGGCGGCGATGTGGTTTGTTGTAGCATGCGTTAGAAGGATTAACGACAACGTGGGCACCTGTCTGTAGGCAGCAAATGTTAGCTACGCGGTCAAATGCAGATAGATCTAGGGCTAATGAGATAATTAAGGCTAGCACACTTTTCAAGTTCCTTCAGCTTGGCGACGTCAAAGGACTCATCCCAGCCGACATCGACCAGCACCTTGATACCTCCATCTAGCTCAAGGATAGATTGCGACGCGGCTGATTCTGATAGCGCTCCCTGTAACGAGCTAAAGGTAAACATGACTACGTCATTGTACTAGAAGACCTAAGGGAATGGTTTTCCGGCGCTCTCGGTGTTCGGATGGCTGATGATTTATTGGCGAGGTAGGTTTGCGCCAATCCGATAAAAAGGCACTGAAAGATGTTGTGGATGCAAAAGAAGAATCGGGATTGCTTTGAAGCTTGCTTTGAATTCGCGGTACCAAATGAAATATGAGCATTACCTAAGCAACCGCTAGTGTTCCACGTTGTTACCCATTTCGTCTGATAAGCTAAACTATATTTGGAAGTATCTAATGCGGCTTTCGCGTTGACCCTGTCGAATTAAGCACATTCCAGTTTAAGTACATAGGTATGTACCTGACAAGATTTAATGCGCGTCTCTAAGTTGTTCGTGCAATGCGTCATATTCAAAGCACTCAAAACCCGAATATGTCGAGGTTGTCTTGTTTTCGTATCTGAGTGTTGGTGTTGAATATATATAAAGCTGTATAAAGCTACTAAACTTCTATCAATAAGAGCTACATACCTGGTAGTTAGTTACCTGTTAGTTACATGTATTAGTCAGGTGGTAGTTAGGTACCTAGTTAAAACCACTAAACATCTTTGTACGGCACACCTAAATATAGTAAATCCTCTTTTAGGTAGGTGGGGTATCAGAAACTGTTTGTGGGGGCAGGCGTTAGAAGACCCGTGCTGCCCGTTGTCGCCCGTGAGCCATGTCAAAAGCATGGAAGCTAGCTAAGGCTAGAAAATTATCGGAAAATCACCGGAATGTTATCGTGTCAATTCCCATAATTCAATAATTCAATAATTCCATCCATCTATGGCCCCTGGCTCGTTCCATGCGCCGCCCTATCTTGGCTTTTGATTTCAGATGTCAATTCCAACCGTGGCCACAAAGAACGAGACGAGACGAGACGGAAAAAAAAAATAAAAGTGAAGGTTGAAGACGAACCCCTAACCAACAGCTTGCCCTCCTGTTTTCGCTTCGTCCTCTAAGTCAATCGCCTCACCGAGGTTACAGACTACAGATACAGATACAGATACAGATACAGCTACAGCTACAGCTACAGCTACGAGAAGCTATAGCAACGCGTTCCCCCTCCCCTATATACGAGATAATAAGAGAAACCATGGAACATTTCCGATCTTCATGATTTGCCGAACCCCGAACTAAACCACACACTACGACTCCAGGTACCCCCATATGCGACGAGGTACACAACATTAAATTGCCTATCTACCTACTGAGCAGCTAGCATAGTATTCAGTCTACCAAGATCGCGAAGCGAACTCAAACTACCCGGTTAGACGTTTAGCGATCCTCCTCCATCATGGCTGATTACTCAATGTATCACGCATTGGGACATGGCGAGCAGCTTGATCCCAATGACCCCAACCGAACAAGTCAACCCGCCCCTCCTCAATTTCAGCCGCCCGTTGCCCAAAATCCTTACCAGCAAGGCCCTGCCTACGGTTCTCCCGCACCCCAAAGTCAGCAGTACTATGGAAGCCCCCCACCGCCCGGCCTTGGTACGCCTGGGACGCCTGGGTATGCGGCTCCGCAAGATGCAGGTCTTGCTTCGCAGATGGCGGGCATGTCGTTGGGAGACGGACAGCATACGGCGAGGAGAAAGAAGAAGGATCGACACGTCTTCCATTCTGTCGAGGCACCGGCTGGCTCTTCTCAGGCGTATAATGGCATACCACCCGCAGGGACACCAGCTACGGCTTTCTTGAATGCGGATCCCTCCTTACAACCCAGTAACCAGTTTATTGGCCAGCCCCTTTCGCCGAATCAGTTTCCGGCGCCAGTCAATGCCCCTTTCCACCCCGCAGCCCCAGCGACTCCAGCTGAGTTCGCTGCAAGAAATAGCCAGATAGATCCAGGCCATGCGCCTACATTCGTGCCAGCATCAGGTGGGGGACAAGTTTCGCCAGACGATATTCCCAGTGTGCCGGCTTCTAGAGACGTAGCACAACAATACTACCTCAGTAACGTGTACCCTACCTTCGAGCGCCATGTGCCCCCTCCAGCTACTGTTTCTTTTGTCGCCTACGATCAAGGCAATTCCTCGCCCAAGTTTACTCGATTAACTATGAACAACATCCCAGCCAACCAGGATGGCCTCAAAAGCACCGGCTTGCCCCTTGGCCTCGTCTTACAACCACTAGCTCGTCTCCAGCCTGGCGAGATGGAAGTCCCCGTACTCGATTTCGGCGATGTCGGACCACCTAGGTGTCATAGATGCCGTGCCTATATTAACCCCTTCATGATGTTCCGCTCAGGGGGCAGCAAATTCGTGTGCAACCTATGCACATATCCCAATGATACTCCTTCGGAATACTTCTGCGCCACTACGCCTCAGGGTGTAAGAGTAGACAGGGATCAGCGACCCGAGTTAACTAGAGGAACCGTCGAGTTTTTAGTGCCTAAGGAGTACTGGACGAAGGAGCCCACGGGTATTCACTGGCTCTTTGTGATCGACGTTACTCAGGAATCTTATAATAAGGGCTTCTTAGAGGCCTTTTGTGAAGGCATTCTTGCCGCGCTCTACACCTCGGAAGAGAGCAACGAGACGGATGAAAGTGGCGAGCCGAAACGGCAAATCCCAGCCGGCGCAAAGGTTGGATTTGTTACTTACGATAAGGACATACATTTCTACAACTGCAACGTAAGTATCTAGCCAAACACATCAATAAGAACCATGGCTGACTGCGAGTTAGCCCGCTCTAGAACAGGCACAGATGATAATTATGCCTGATATCGAAGATCCATTCGTGCCGCTTAGCGACGGGCTCTTCGTTGACCCATACGAATCCAGAGCCGTCATCACGTCGTTACTTACACGACTACCGACCTTATTTGCAGACATAAAAAACCCGGAACCTGCTCTCTTGCCAACCTTGACGTCATGTCTAGCTGCGCTGGAAAAGACCGGAGGTAAAATTGTATGTTCGCTGTCGGCTTTACCTACGTGGGGACCTGGTCGACTCTTTATGAGAGACGACGGGAAGTACCCCGGCGGCGAAATAGATAAGAAACTTTTCACTACCGAACATCCCGCGTGGAAGAAAGCTGCAGAGAAGATGGTTGCGGCCGGAGTGGGTGTTGATTTTTTCTTGGCTGCTCCGTCTGGTGGATACTTGGATATAGCTACTATTGGTAAGTACTCACTTAGGATACATTACAAGATACCATTCTATCATCATTGTAGCTAATCGCGCCCCGAAAGGTCATGTTTCATCCACAACAGGTGGAGAGACATTCTACTACCCGAACTTTGTGGCCGGTCGCGATAACGCCAAGCTCTCCCTCGAGATTAAGCACACTGTCACTAGGGAAACAGGTTATCAGGCGTTGATGAAAGTCCGATGCTCCAATGGTCTTCAAATCTCCGCGTACCATGGCAATTTCATACAGCATACCTTTGGAGCTGATCTCGAAATAGGGGTCATAGACGCCGATAAAGCTGTAGGTGTAACGTTTGGCTATGACGGAAAGCTTGATTCAAAGCTTGACGCCCATTTCCAATCCGCCTTGTTATATACCACCGCGTCAGGTCAACGACGAGTAAGGTGCTGCAACGTCATCGCTAGCGTTAGCGACAATCCAAGAGAGTGCATGAAATTCGTGGACCAAGATGCTGTCTACACGATTCTCGCTAAAGATGCTGCTTCTAAACTCGCCTCGACTTCTAGCACCCTTAAAGACATAAGGCTAGGGTTGACGGAGAAGACCATTGACATACTAGCAGGGTACCGCAAGAATTTTTCGTCCCAGTCGCACCCTCCTGGACAACTCGTCATGCCAGAGAAACTTAAGGAGTTCTCAATGTATATGCTTGGGCTCCTTAAATGCCGAGCATTCAAGGGAGGCAACGAAACATCTGACCGCAGAGTGCATGAAATGCGCATGATCAGGTCAATAGGTGCTCCTGAACTCAGTCTTTACCTATATCCCAGAATGATACCCATTCACAACCTAAACCCGGAGGATGGATTCCCCGATGAGCAGACAGGCTATTTAAAGATGCCACCAGCCATTCGCACATCTTTCAGTCGAGTTGAACCAGGTGGCGTATACTTGGTGGATAACGGGCAACAATGCTTACTCTGGTTTCATTCCCAGACCTCGCCCAATTTGCTGGTGGATCTTTTTGGTGAGGGCAAGGATAGCCTCAATCAACTCGACCCATATAGCTCTTCACTGCCAGTCTTACAGACGCACTTGAACGCCCAGGTCCGAAACATTATCGAGTTCCTCAAGGTCGTACGCGGCTCAAAGGCGCTGACAATTCAGTTGGCTAGACAAGGAATTGATGGAGCTGAGTATGAGTTTGCAAGAATGCTAATTGAAGATCGGAACAATGAAGCGCAGAGTTATGTAGACTGGCTAGTACATATACACAAGGGCGTGCAACTTGAGGTAAGTTGATTTCTTCTTATATTTACACTACGATAGGCTGAGGGTTCCGGGGCATTAGCTCGTGCTTTAGAAGTGGATGGAGGACATTCACTAACCTTGCTCGATGTAGTTGGCTGGGCAAAGACGAAAAGAGGGTGATGATCATACTTCCCTAGCGTCGACGTTCCAAGGGTTGAGGCCTCAGTATTGGTAAAATACCCCTGTATCAGGAGTTACGTGTACAGATAGGCTTAAGCACCAGCCCACAGGGTTGAAAGGTGTACCTAGTCTTAGATGGGAACCTTGAAACTGAATTTACTCTAATACCCAGAGTGCATGCAATTATTTCCACCATTAGGTTCCACCGCATCGGCATCAGGTCATGCTTTTAAGAATATGGGGACGACAACGAGCCCCTACCATAAGACGGGCATGTTCTTTATCAACTCCTTGTGATGCCAATGAAAATTTGTGTCGCCCAATTTCCTCTATCTAGATATGCCAATCTCTAAGTAACCACTTTTCTTGATTTTCCTCAAATCCGTCTCATGAAAAACACATATGCGTCTTTCCTAGTGAGGATGGGAAGAATCTTACTTCGGCCGAAAACCCCCCTGCATCCCGCCTGTGACCGCAGCTAAGCAAACAACAGAACGGAAATGAATTCTAAGACATCTGAAAATAGCCGACTATTCCAGCCCACTTGAGTGTCTAGTAACGGCCGTGAACCCGGTTTAATCCGAATTAACTATGATATCTATCGTCTACAATTGAGCGCCCAAGGTATTCGCTCGCGGGCATCATTGAGTCACACTTCTGTTACGTGAGACTCTTCATACCATACATTCTCGCGATTATCTCCTAGCAGTAGAGATTTAGTAAATTGCAAATACGTACTTGCCAATGTAAATACTAGCAGAAGTCAGTACGGGGTAACTTTACAGCGAAGGTTGCCATTTCATATGCAGCCAGCCATAACATCATTACGCGTCGAAATACACATAACCGCAATGAAAAGGACTCTAGTCATATGTCGCCCATAGCTTTTTCGGATGTAGATGATTTGGTATAGTTCAGTAAACCTCACTCATCAGCAGGGTACCATTACAGCAGCACGTATCCGTTTTTTTTTTTCTTCTTTTTTTTTTTTTTTTTTTTTTTTTTTTTTACATCGACACTCTTTATTGAATCAATCACTATCATAGCTCCATAGGCCAAGGGTCTATGTGGCTTTATACACCTCCGTAATCATCAATAGGGTACTTTCAATGAGACGGCATGCTTTGGCAGTCACTTGCTTCAACCTGTCTCTACACAGACTCCAGATAGTCCAAGCCCCCTAAACCGGATTGCATAATAACATACCGTGTGATACTATTACCAGTCGTTCTTGAGGTAGGCAAAACCACTAGTAGTAAGCCGGACGAATCGCTGCCCTTCTATTGTAGTTTTATTATGTATGCCAAATTGTATATACCTTATACCAAACTAGCGGCACATTACATCTCGCCACCTTCTAGAGCTTGTGAAAGGTCCGAGTTATCTTTCAGCGTAAGCGGTCCCTCACTTTCCTTATTTTGCGGACTGCATGTTCTCTCTGTAGTGTAGCTGAAAGCTAGGTGTTTCGGTGCTTTGCGCTTGGATTCGAACTCTTTTCCCAGGACGCGGGAGACCGCAGGGCTTTCTTGGACATGCAAAGAAGTCCACATTACAGTCGCGATATCATATGTGCTGATATGGTGACAGGTACGCATCCAAAGGCCCCAATCAGAAATCCCCTGATGTTTCCCAAGTACATGACTGCGAGCACCCGGAAATGCGTATGTCTATTACATCCCCATGCTCCCGGCCTGATACTTGACCCCTCGCCGCCTTGTAGCTGCTGCACGTCTCCAGTGCGGTTATAAGTACCCCAGGTGGCTAGAACGTCCGCATAGGAGAAAGTAAAACCTCCATGGGCGAGGTTCAACCCACATGGACAGAACACAACGGAATCGGGCTCGCCTATCTGAAGCCGGACAAATTCTGCGCGCACTTTTCTGGATCCAAATTAGGAGGGAAAGCCGTCAAGGCCATTGACACCCGGCGCCCCCCGTAAATGTAACAGTACCGGGTATGCATATTCCATGGCCGGACACCTGTGGCTGCGCATACATCACACGCTATGTCCAAGGCCTAGATTGTCGATCCTATCCCATGTCTTTAATCACTTGCGCATTTGCCTAAAAGTCCTATTTCATGCTAGTTCATAATACGCTACGCACATACATTTTGGTATTGTCTTGTTAAAAAGCCGGTCGAGGTTCAGCACGCCGGTCTCCCAGGTACATTTGGAGAATCCTAGCCAAACGCCGTTTAAGCCTCATGATGGTGCTTTGACAGTTACATGACGATAGCCTAGACTGACTCATATAAATAAAAAAAAAAAGAAATTATTTTCATAGTACCCCCACACCCACGCCGGTCTCACTCCCATGCGAGTTTGGCGTTTGCTTACATGATGGTTTTATGATATATGATCAAGATTTAGAGGGGAGGCTTTGTAAAGTGTCAAGATACTACTAATTCCGCGACCGAGGAGTTACCTTACTCTTCACTGCGGTACTAAATTCTAATCCTGCAAACAGTAACCACACTAAAGTGGCGTAAATTTTATGGCTCGAGCCTCGTAGCTGACAACCCAAATGCTTAATACCCATGAATTTAGGGCGCATAGATCTCGATTCAATCGGATTTGGCCGAATGCTTCATCACATGGAGACATTCACAGTCGAGAACGCAAGGGGACCAAGTTGCCCCAACACATTAGATGCATTTGACAAGCCGTCAATTTATAATCTCAGTATGTAGAACTACAGTACTTCAGGCACCAGAGCTAGGGGAAATCAGCAAATAAAGTAAATGATATCTCATGATAAATCATATAAGATTGCTAGAGATGTGATTATAATATATCATTACTTGATAGGAGCTGGAATCATAACATAAGGGTCCAAGTAACTGGTTTAGAATACACGAAAAGGTTGACATGATTACTAGATCTATACTCTTTACATCCAAATACCCTTACACATTTACCGGACGTTAGAAATGAACAACTAGAAATTAATAACCCCTGAGTTGACTTAATAGTCTCGGTATACGACCGGATCCTCGGGTTGAATCCACCCACATGGGTCCGTATAACATTCGACGCTGTGTAATGATGTACGAGGACTCAGCGTCCGCACCTGTTAGAACCTCTTCTTCTCATTTCACGACGTGAGCATGGAAATTCCGTATCGAGGATCCGGCCGGCTCAAAACGCCTCGAATCTCGTTCGGGTCAAAGACACGCGAGAATATTTCAAAATCGCTCGGCGCCGCGGCGGAACCAGTACTGGAACTACTACTGGAGTTGGACGAGGCCTTCGATTTGCTTTTGGAGCTGCTAGAATGGTGACTGTGACTGTGACTGTGACTATGACCATGCCCGTGACTGCTGCCGCCCCTGCTTTTCTTGGCAATGTCGTCCATGATCAGCTTCGCCGTGCTCTGGTACTGATCCTCGAATACGAAAGCAACGTAATCGAAGCGGCCACGGATGTCCGGATCGTAGAGAAAAACGTCGCGCCATAGCTCTGCAAGCTCCTGTGGCGGGTTACGGTGGCCATTACCCAGGCCGAAATCGCCGATGACGACAGTTCTGTGATCGTAATAGACGCATATGCGTAGCGCGGCACGGATCTTGTTCCTTACCATTTCGCGTTCCAACGGGAACGCATACTTGGAACCGCCATGGCTCAGCTTGGGCCAGCGCGCCGCAGGCATCGAGACTACCGGGAGGTCGTACCATTGATCTAACTTCTTGTACTGGTCGTGCGGCCCGCGGAACACCACGACAAATTCAGAGTAAATGCCACCTTCGGATGGGATAGGGTAATTACTGTCGACCTCAGATCCAGGACCAGGAGTGCTAAGCGTTGCTGAGAGGTTACTACGCCTACAAAGTCGCTCTTCGTAGCCCACCTATATAGGTAAAAGGTATAAATATATCATAAGCGTTGTAGTTATGTGAAGTAGGAAGACTTACTACCCCAGTTTCCCAGTCGCCCCCAGCTCTTTTGTCATTTGCTGCGCATATAAATGGTATCCGAATGTGTACCTTCTCTTTCCAGTCGATGGCAAAGTCGGCAGGGTCCCCCGAGCAGACATCTAGATACCATGTTAGAGTAGGGAGGATATATATAATTTACGACAGAGGTCATATGTACAGAATTCCGGAGGGGATGGAGAAAATCCGCTGATAGAGGTCTGGAGGGGAATTTGAGCCAGCGGCTGTTGGAACAGATAAGAATGGGTTGGCCATTGGCGGGCGTATTCCGCTCTTATGACCGGGATGTAGTGTCGCTTTGTTTCCGCCGCAACCTCGGAAGGCTTGGGTTTTGAAGAAGGCATGATGGAAGAGAGACTATGCAGCTGGTGAGGATAGCAGAGACTCAGGATGGACAAGAACGGGGTAACTAATCGACGGCAAAGATGCAATACACGTAGCTGGGCTTCGATATTACTTTATATGGGAGATAATAAGAGACGAGACGGGATGCAGCTGCTCCATCTACCTACATTGATAGTCTTAAATAGGAAGGGAGTCATATTCACGCTGAGGTGTTAGGCACGTCTCAGTCAGGTCAACAACGGGCAGAGGACGGGAGAAACTCTTGTGTTACCGATACAAGATGATTGCTATTATCGAGTCCACTATGTCCTAGACATTGAGATGAAGTGAATTCAGACAATAGGTTAAGAGGCTCACTATCTATAATATAACCCACATCAGCGCTTCCGCGCCGTCTTTACCATCTGGGTATTCCGGTAGGGTGGGAGAATTAGACATCTGTCTCTGTGACACAGCTCGGCTCCCAGGTAGATGGAATCATCGTTCCAGTCGAAGATCAGGGCGCACTGCAGATAACCGAAGTCGGACAGATCTGGTACTCCTAAGCCCGCAGCATCGTAGAACCCCTGCCAGCTAAACGATCTTAACGGGTGATGAACCCACGAGCCCGTCTTACTGCATTCTAGCGCTCGCGAGCATATACTACGATAGACAGGACAACTACATAAGGTACATACCTGTTTTGTTTAGGAATGTACATGTATCGACGGTCCAGGTTGATCATGGTACAAGGTAGCTGGGTAGCTGGGTAGCTGGGTAGCTGGGTAGCTGGGTAGCTCGTAGCTCGTAGCTCGTAAGTGAAAGTAAAGAGTTGGGGAAGCGTGAAAGGCTTTAAAGCGAGAATTCAGCGGAGAAGCAAATATTAACTGGTAGAATAGAGACGGGAACTCCGTCTTCGACGGCATGACCGGATATACGTAGGTAAATAGTGACACTGAATCTTCTCCGCTATTCGCTAGAGATTGACATGCATACCTTGTAACGGGAACTTCACAGTCACGATCTACGCCAGGGTTTCTCACATAACCGTATCGGATACTTGTCTAATACTCTACCATGATATGATGGACGAGTTGTTTAACAAGTAAGTGCTTAACTTGCTATCTTTCGATCGTATTTCCAAAGTAAGTACTAATCTTTTTTTTTTTTTTTTCTTTAGAAAAAAAATACTAATAATAATAAATTAAGAATAAGTGATTAATGAATTCATAATATAGGTACCTTGTGACAACTGGCTATGAGAAAAAGTAAAGCAACTATTTTGGAGCATGAGAGATGCGGTCGCGTAAATTACCTACTTGGAAGTACTTACTTAGGGGTAAGCTTGGTGGAACTCGAGACGGCTTCATTAAGACAAGTTCCGCTTTGGAAAAGTTGAGAGAAATATCACAGGTTCGTGATGACTAAGTGACGAAAAAAAAGGAGAAAAAAAAGAAAAGGGACGAGACGATATGGTCTGTGCTCAGAACCGGTCCGGGATAAACTTGGCTTTCCGAGAATTGAACAATTGATCCCTAGAGGTACCTTAAAGGAAGTTTACCTGAGTCTTTAACTACTTTAAGGTGGTAGTAATCAACAACCTTCGGTACTTGAGGGCATTTCAATTTTTTGTTAAAAAAAATAAAATAAAAGAAGACGTGTCATGCGATGAAGCACACAATACACAAACTTTTAATTAGTATGTGTCCATGATGTGCACGAGTGAACCGAAATTCCTTGAATTTTCCGAATATCTCATAATAAATTGTGTGAGATGAATTCTATCCTTCCGCTTCTGAGAGGAGCGTCACTCAGAGCCCCCCTGAAGCTCTCATCACGGATAGTACCGCGCGCATTCATTTCAACCATCCCTACTTCAGTCGCCGACTTTCTTAATTTTAAGCCTCAAGATGCTGTCTCAGATGTGAACATAAATGGTTTCGTTCGGTCTGTCCGTGCGCAGAAGCGATATCACTTTGTCTCTCTCGGCGATGGCTCTTCTCTCGAATCCCTCCAAGCTGTAGTACCTGCCGACCAGGCCGAAGGGTACGAAATCCAGGTCTGAATCAACCCTCTACTATATTCATCATAGCTAATGATGTATTCAATAGTCTGAGTATTGGAGCGGCAGTCCGACTACATGGGTCTTGGATCCCATCCCAAGGTCGTGGACAGAGCCACGAGTTGCAGGTTGAACGAGCCGTAATCTTGGGTCCGTCTGATGCCAAGGTTCGTTCAGGCACAGAATCCGTGGCCGTTATTCCTCACACTTTTACGTGAAGTGGCTTACAATTTGATAGACGTTCCCCCTGCAGAAGAAGTACCAAACTCCTGAATATCTCAGAACCTTACCACACCTTCGCCCAAGGATACCGTTCAATTCCGCTGTTCTGCGGCTTCGCTCGGAGGTCATCGCTTCACTGATCAAATTCTTTGGCAGTCGTGATTTCGTACAGACTCATACGCCTATCCTCACTTCATCAGACTGTGAAGGTGCTGGTGAAGTCTTCCACGTGTCAGCCGATGACTCTGCTCGGTCCTCTACAGAGTCTGAGACACCTCAACCTTTCTTCCGTCGCCCTGTATATACGACGGTGTCAGCTCAGTTGCATTTAGAAGCTCTGGCTCAAGCCCTTGGCAATGTTTGGACGCTGTCCCCAACATTTCGTGCAGAGAAAAGTGACACCCCACGTCACCTTAGCGAATTCTACATGCTAGAAGCAGAAATAAGCTTCACCGACAAACTGGACTCCGTAATGGATCTCGTTGAGGATATGCTAAGACATGTCTGCACCGATCTGACCGGATCGAGAAGTAAAAATGAGATATTAGCACGTCTAGGTGATGGCTCATCAGATCTGGCTACGGCGGAACAAGTGTCCCAACGCTGGGATAGCCTTATACGGGAAGCCTGGTCGCGCATTACCTACACAGAGGCCATTGAACTGCTGAAGCAGTCCGAGGTGCCTTTTATTCACCGTCCTCATTGGGGCAAAGACCTTCACACTGAGCATGAAAAATATATTGCTAAGAAAGTAGGTAATGGCAACAGCCCCGTATTCGTCACCCACTACCCGCGAGATATCAAACCTTTCTACATGAAGGCAGACGCAGAGAACCACAACACAGCGACTCCCGGTACAACTGTCGAATGCTTTGACCTCCTCGTGCCGGACTTCTGCGAGATCGCCGGCGGGTCCATGCGCGAGCATCGATTAGAGAACTTGGTAGAGTCCATGCACAATCACGGGATGACTCCTAGGATAACCCCAGATGACACTACCGAGCCATCAGAAACGGTCGAAAATAACCTTAACTGGTACGTCGACTTGCGGCGCTGGGGCTGTCCTCCTCATGGTGGATTCGGCTTGGGCTTCGATCGGCTGATATGCTATCTCTCCGGTGTCCAAACAATACACGACACATCCGCATTTCCCCGCTGGTACGGCCGATGTGATTGTTGAGCACAATATACTAGCGGGCATGCCGTGCTCGTTAACCCTTACTTCTCTGGGACGTGGATACTGTCTTGTGCCACATTGGTACAATGCAATATTGATTCTGACTTGACTGCCGAACAAGCTTTGTGGCGTCTGTCGTGCGTTGATTCGGATTTCACAAGGGAAGAATCAGAGTCTAAGGCTAGTTTTGACAGGTCCTAAACACGACGTATGGGTCTGTGTTGCTTTATCCACTCTCCATTTGTATTAGGATGAGCTCGAGGAATAGTTGAAAAATAGTTGAAAGAGAACATCGATCAGCTGGTATCTACGAGCTTCAGCTAACCGCATTAAGGAAGAAGAGAAAGATCACTTAATGAATGGTTCCAACACTTTGTAATAAGGAGGTATAGCACTTAAGGGTACCATCTTTCTAGCTGCTACCTTATGCCTAATTGTAAATCATGTAGTGTACTCTAAGACAAGCAACAACATACAATACAGAGGAGCTCCTATCTGGTAGCGCAGTCTATCTCACGCGCAGGTCTTCGAGTTTCTCTAGCGCTTGAATTCGGAGCGATAGATCGACAAAACCTATCCATGATAGTCGGCAGTTGGAGCATTGGCTTGCCGCGTCACAAGCACTTAGTCCCCATTCCCGATCGGTGAATACTGGAAAGCATTCCGGGGAAGTACAACAGATGTGAGAGATTTTTCTTCTCTTTCTTGTGCAAGATCCACAGGCGTGCAAATCCAGTCAAACGCTTCGTACTGAGGGTCCAATATCCTTCCTGAGTAACTACAGCAAGATCCTAAAACTCCCTTGAACAAGATACCTTGAAGCCTGTGATAATTTTGAGTTTCCAACCTTCGAGGGCACTTAACCTGATTCACCAGTCCATTGTTGGTACCATTGGTACGGCCGAAAGGGAGCAGCGTTCAGTTGTCAAAGGGGGAAGTGATGAGCTCCTCCGTAGCTGGGAGTACTCCGTACAACGGCGGCTCTGATATGAGACACGCCTAAGCTGGAAATATCTGCGAACACCCAGATCACCGACCAGTGATTGATCTTCCCGCGACCTGACCGGTCTGGTAGTGAATTTGCCCGCCCGCTCGGCCGTTTCTACGGCGTAGCGCTCGGTTTATTACTACGCGTTACCTTTTCCTTCGGCTTTGCCAACTGCGCGCCCACGCTACCTGATGCCGGCAAAGGACGGATTTGGGGCCATATGACCGCACCCTCAATCTCTAGGCCCTACTGACGTTTCATCTAATGCAAGGAATATCGAAAGGCAGCTATCCATTGGGGTCGCGGCCACAAAAATATCAAGGATGCAGTTGGCCTTTCGACGACGACGCGATGTCCCCCCCTTCAATTAACCTTCACAATTTGTTGGTTTCATCGCGATAGGGTGCAGATGCAAGCAGGTAGCCTTAGCCGCTTGCCAAGAACGAGTTCTATTTAGACAAGCTATAGGTAGCATCGAGCTGCGGTGTAATTCCCGGCGCAAAGAGCAGTCGGCAGATTCTTCCCGTTTTCCTTTCGTCACATCCATTATCACCATCTCTTCCTGGTTCTGGTGGCGGGTGTTGTCGGGTTTACTACTATCACTGCTACGGCTACGGCTACGGCTACTGCTACTACCACTGCTATTGCTACTACTAAACACTACTACTGCAAACGAATACTAGGCTCGTAACCAGTGAGGGGGGTTTTGGTGCCTCGAATATTATACAAAGGATGCCAAGTTGCTCCATTAGGTAACAAAGCCGCTATTAGGCATGGCGATCCGCGATCGGGAAAGGTGCTTCCTAATGAGCAAGCTGATGAAGTGCTTGGCCGAACGACTATCGAAGGGAGGACGCTTGCCTACCCGACGAATCTCTGTGCTCCCGAGATGATTCACGTGTATCCGGGGTGCAGGATTACCTTGATCTCGTTGATACGATTGTGAACCCAGATCCTGATCAGCCCATGTTTCCACCGTGTTTCCACCCTTAGGGCCTGGGCTCGCTAGGCAATTAGTATCGGTTGAAAACGATATCACTCCTGCGCTGGATAACCATTTCTTCGCTACACGATCAGAAGCTTGGCGTTTTCTTGACATTTCTTGGCCACACCCTAATTTGTTTCTCTGGTAACGTATTGGGTGTTAGTTGCAGGTTTGTTATTAAGTACCCCCTGGTTCGCGGCGCAGATGTGTTGCTAAAACATTCACTGTTCGATATAGTAGTGTGTGTACATACAGCAAACTGTCATCTCGCTGCGCCGTCCAAGACGACAAGACAGCTTGGACAGCTTGGTCTCTTTCAATATTGCCCACGATGATTTCGGCGGTAGCAAGCCGGCATTTTGCGGGCCTATTCGTATACAGTACGCTGTTTTATCCCCTTCCACCCCCCCGTGACCCACGTGTACTTTTGAGATGCGATCGCCAGTGGGCATTTCTCCATTTCGCCATTCAATTTGTTATGCGCTCGGAAGTCAGGTTTCTGGTGGTAGTATACAATGTTCCACCTCGCGGAGATATGAGCCCTATTAGTTTAGGCTCGAGATTCCGAAGACCGCCGATCCCATAAGGAGAGTCGAGCTAATCTGCCATACTAATGTAATAAGCTTGTAATAAGCTACCACCTGCTATATTATCTACCGTACATAATGTACGGTTAACAATCACCAACAATATCACCGAAGGGCCGCGTCAGCACACGACAAAGGGTAGTTATGCTGTTAGAATAAGGTGGACATGGTGGGGAACTCGACCTGCTCCAATAAGCTATAGCCATGAATTTTGCATCTGCGGGTTGTACGCTTAGCTCTGCCGAGATTCTCGAGCGCAGGCAGGGTACAAAAGGACGTGCCAAGCTCTCTGACCAAGAGCTCGGCATCACCCCTCCCCTTTTGTAGTTTTGCTATTTAAAGGGGGGTGTGGTGGAGGGCGCGCTAGGACAAATAGGATATCGAGTGGCGCCCCAACGACGTTTCTGATTTGATTAAGTTCCTTGTCCTTGAATTAAGCTTAAGCAACTTTCTCCATCGTTCGAAGAGGGGGGTTGCATGGGATTCGGAACTTAGTTAATGGGCTTGGGGGCAGAAAAAAAGAAGAGAGGCTAAGACGTAAGGAAGCAGATCCATCCTAACAATTTGAATAACCCTGTATCTACCTTCGTAAGGCAATAAATCGCTGCCCATTCTTTGTTGTGATAGATGGAGGGTTTATCGTTTCATTACCTACCTTCTTCAACACCTCCGAAAGTACCTCATCATCCCGGTAAGCTCCAATTCACAAGTGGGTTGAAAGGAAAGCAATGTTACCGCCAAGCGGATACGACGGGCTAAAAAAAAAAAAAAAAAAAAAAAAAAAAACAATAGCTTAACTTCATGATGCTGATATTAACATCACGTCATACGCCCTCATTACTTTAGCAGCCTCCTCGTCGATATGACCGGGATGCATTTTGCCTATGTTATATTGAATTCACATGTGACAACAGCCTACTCCTTAATACGTTGTTTCCTTAAGACGAGAAATTGGGTAGGAATAGGCGCAGTTGCTATAAGACTAGCGACCGCTCTTCCTTGGCTCGTGCTCCTAAAGCTCGTCGCGGAAATATAGTACAAGTAATATCCTATAGGTTATCTATACGAAGCGTATGCATTTGCCATCGTGCCACAGGCGATACCTAAAATGGGTTCATGGAGCAAATGCGAAGAGCCTGGCGGTGGGCCACGGACGGTGTCAGCGGTCAGCCGGGGCTACCAGTAGAGGACTATTGGTTATTAGCGAACAGCGGCGAAGCGGCGTCTGAATAAGATTATGAACTATCTCTGTGGGGTGCGAATCAGCAGCATCTGCGATCTTTCGCCAACTGCAGGACTGGAGCTGAGACTAGGGGGCTAAGATCAGCAGCATCGCGCTGCCGATTTCAGTACCCGTTCTACTCGAGTTCGAACCGGACAAGATATAGATGGAGATGGAGATTTTCTTCCTTCCCAAACGTAGTCCCAAATGTAGGCTCGTACAATATTAATTCTTATAACCGAAAGCCCCTCCGCACACTAACTCCATGTTATAACGCTTCCTCAAGCATAGGTGCCTAGTCAGATTACTTTGGTATGTCCAGACTAATTCATACAAAATATACCGAAGAAATTGATTTACCTTATGGTTACATCCCGTTACACGACGTTCACCGATTACAACATTCAAGCTGTGTGCGGCTTTGTGTAATGGCCTTAATAGGGGGATCTCTCCAGCGGTCGGTCGCATCAACCTAGGAAACATTCCCAAACTTAATGATATAGTAGACATGTTGCTCGTGTGTTAGTCCGGTTGTACTGCCAATACGCAGCAGAGTTAAAAAAAAATCTATGAGCGCCGATTCGGTGTTTATTAGACAAACTGGTTAGACAGCAACCTAGACCAACTGCTCGGTCAGATTAAACTACAATATCTAACACTGATCTGAGTAATGCCCGGATTTGAAAGAAATAAGATTTATGCTCATGCTACCCACAACTTGGAACCAACCTACCCATCGTACGGTTGATGTTTTCCCTTACCCTGCTAGTTGTTATCATCTTCTTTGGTAGCTTTCTCTTTACCTTAGCTCTCTGCGCATACAATACATAATATGTACACCCGGACAGCCCTTGAATTTGGAGAAGTGTACCCGCGTGTTAAAGGCACGTGCTTTACGGCCGTCTCGTCTCGTTCATTTATTTTCTTTACCCCGCCAGCGAGTTTCAATAATTACCGCGATTACGTACCCTTGCATAGATAGGTACCTATCTTATTTACTGATGTTCTAGAAGAGACACCGAAAACCCAACCGCCATCCCGACCCGGATGTGTATGTGGAAGCTGGCTTGCTATAGCTGTGCTGACTCACGGCGGCGGCACACCCTAACATCATGTATGCGTAGTACTCAACATAAAGTTAGACTTCTTAAAGCATGGTCCTGTGACAAACTTTCGCATTAATGTCAGCTTGCCATATCACTGAAGAAGCTGACTCGAAAGTGTGCTAGGTTCTTGTTCCTTCATGAGGTTCTCCCCCCTGCTACGTGACCCGAATCGAACTCCCAACGAATGGTTTGGGGGTCCCAGCGATTTGGGTTAAGAGTTCCCCGGTACCCGTACCTTGTCTCCCAGGTTGGGTATTAACTGGCGAGCCCCCTGTTGTGCAGGGCGTGGTTTTACTTACATACAGGAGGATTACGCGCTCGGGTGATACTGCAGTCTTTTTGTATAACCACCCGGTTTACTATGGCGCACTATAATCAAGACCCCTAGGTTTTGCGGCTTGAGTATTTCTTTTTTTTCTCGCTGTTTACTACTATCTCATGCATACCTCTTATACATAGATACAAAGGTGGTATATGATTCGTTTTATACGCCTCAAAACCAATGCACTCCAGACGCAAATTGTTGCATCTGGCCACTCGCAGTTGCCATTGTCGTCATGATGTGCGTGTTCGTGTATGTTAGATGAATCAGATCACGATGATATGTATAACTTGCATATTTATTACTCTGTTATTAGAAGTTCTTCCAACCAGTGTTACACCAATTAACAGGTTAGCAACTTAAAACCATGCTTATTATAACTATGTATGGTAACCTGTCATGTTTAGTTGGTTTGTTCCGCGTTATATCCTCCCCGCCGTTTGACCGGTTGTAGCATGGGATATCCCGTACGCGCTGCCTTATTGAATCGGCTCGCAGGGGCGCGGGGGGAAAAAAAGGAAAAGAGGAAAAAAAAAAAATCAATACTTCCAGAACGTTGAGCGCCCCCTTCGGCGCCAGTAAGCTGACAGCTACGTAGATAGGTGACTAGCCGAGAAAGGAACATTATAACAGTTCTCTTATTACATTATGTAGTTTTTATGTACGAGCAAGCGGGGGCTGATTGATATCGCTAAAAAAGATTTTAAGTCATCCACGCGATGCAAAATCAATCGGACCAGTTGCCTAAATTAGAGAAAAGTTAGAATAATAAATTCTCAAAAGCGTATGTAGCACTACGGTGCGGTGTGGGTGAGAGTGAGAGCGAAACTTGGCGACTTGACTCAGACTGGAAATCGATCCGGAACCCAAGGGAAAGGTACTGGTTAAAAAAGCAACCAGTATCTTACTCTACCCGTTGCGGGAATAAAATGTTAGCAGTTACATATAAATAAAAAGGAATAATAATTCGAACCCAAATGGAGAAGGTGAGAGAGAGAGAAAATAAGGTAGGGTGGGATGGGATATGGATAGATCGGAGGTTTCTTTTGACTTTTAAGCTTCGTTTGACTGCAATATATCTTGCTTGATGTAGCTGCAGGCTGTTCAGTCTCGTGTAACTGCGTTCGCTTTGTCGCGTTGGCATGCCGGAGGAGGGTGGGTAGTTCATTTATTTTTATTTTTATTGCCCCCCTCCTTTTCCATCCATGTGCAGAGAGTAACGGCGCTTCGGGCGTGGTAGAAAAGCTTGATGTGTCAACGGCTACTCTATTTACATACCTAGTATCGTCTCTACCTAGGTATCTACCTGTCACCCATTTGTGCGACCTACCTCCTTTAGTAACCTACTATGCGAGCAGAGGATGTGATAACGGTAACTGAGCGAGTGACCAATCGCCAATCTCAGTAACTCGGTTCTACCTTCCGCCGATACGAGCTTCTATCTGTCAAGTCATCTCTGCCAAGTCCAACTAATCAAGGATAGTTCTCATAATATCATCTAGAATCTCCAAGCCAGATGAAGCTAAAGCACATAGCATCCCATGCAGATGTAGGTTCATCTCAGCCAACAACTGTCGCTATAGATAATAGGTAGGTAAGGTTATAGTACAGAGTAAATATGTAACTTTATCGAGATACCCTGGCACCAGGCCAGAGCTAGGCCGCGATCGTAACTCCGTCACTTGAGTGTTGCATAATGTCTTTTGGTCACCTCAAGAGCATCAAGCGCCAGTATGCAGCTTCCTGAGGAGTGCGGGATGGACTATACTAGGTGCGGCTGGGAACTTTCGTGGTCAGTTCTAGCCTCTCTCGGGTTTTCTCAGCGCCATCCTGTTGAAATGATAGAACCCCCACGGCATTGAATACCTAGTACATAGTAAGCTGCGTTACCCGTCAAAAACCGGTCTCAACGCCACGGCAACATGCCACACTTGACACGCCAGAGTCGGCTCCAAAACAATAAGTAAATTATCCTTTCGTTTCTCTATTAACTAAATCTTCTGTCGGTGCTGTTTGTTAGAGGTGGCTGGCGTATGCTGGGGGGGGGGGGGGGGTAAGGTTTCGCGACATATTACTAACTCAGGGTCCTACATTGATTGCGCGTGGGCATAGGATGGGTTGAACTAGCTCAAGAGGATGACCCCGGCATGATGAAGGGAGGGGTTGTGAATGTGGTGGAGGGGCATGGTGGGCATTCTACTCTTTTTTCGGACAAGCGAAGACACGCCATTGGGTTCCGCTACCGTGGGCTGGGGACCGGGAGGACAATGCATGCCTGCGACTTGCGTGCGTGCTAGGAAATATTTACAAAGGGCGAAAAAGGAGCCTAGCACCGCGGCTCCGTGTGTATATATACACCTTAATAGAGTCGCTCTCTCGTTCAAGCTTGTCGCTTTCGAGGATCGCCCCGATAGCATAGCCATATACGCACTAACCTGCTTAATGTAAATCAAACCTAGTTGAGCTATGACGAGTCAATAACTCGCTGATGAATCCCGACAAGTAAAGTTCCAACAATAAGTGTACAGGCTAATAGTGTGGTTGTTAGCCAGCCAGCCAGCCAGCCAGCCAGGTCGCCCGCTATGATTACCATAGTGGGTAAAAGGATAGATAGCACTCTGTCAAGTTAGCCAATGGTGAAGAGGCGGAGGCAATGCTCTTGAACAGATTAGGCGTCATTTCTCGAGTTGCACAGGGGGAGCTGACGTTACGGGCTTCGAAGCTGTGGGCTGTGCGACCACGTGCCAGATATATGGCCTGAAGGCTGGATGTTATGTAAAACCATCTTGGGGGAATTAGACAGGTCTACTACAGCAAGTGAAATGTAACGAACGCAGTTCCTAGGATGATGTGTTGAAGGATTGTTGCTGCGTCAGAAGCTTATGCTTGTGTCACGATCCATCATTACGTTTCGAGATAGGGGGTCAATACGGACTGGTATACAATAGTGTCCTGGTTGGATATACAGCCGTGTTGCTTCCGATGACGAATTTGTATTACAGTTTTCCATCCGCCTTGTAGTATCGTCGTATGTGAAGGCTATTATCGTTCAAGTTTTATAGTCTGGGAATCTTAGTGGTGAATTTTGCGCCTGAGTAAGGGTACAGGTACATGGGTGCTCACTACAGATCTGCAGGGCATTTTTGTCAGTAGCCTGATCGTGTGAGTGGGATTTATTCCCACTTTGCTTTAGAGTCTACATCTTTAGCCCTACGTGCCTTCAAAACTGCGCCATGAAACGTCATTGGAGCGCCGAAAGATCGCAGATCCTCCCATAAGGGTGATAAGGCTGGTGCACAAAGCATGTATCTCTTTATGCCCATTGCGGAGATGACGGTAACGCGTGAACGCCAAGTGGAAAGGATTCCGTTTTGCTCCTGTAGTGTAGATTGTATGGCTTGGTATTTGCTTTTATTTGTACGTTCGACCTCCATTTCCTATGGCGGCCCTTCTTCATAGCTCTCTCTCAACACGCCCGACGAGCCCGCCAAGTCTACCAACGCGGGAAAATAGTCTTCTCACGTGGACAGAGAGGAGAAGTCGATCCGGTTCTCGACCACTCGACCCGCTGTAATGGGATTTTACGAGGAAGTACTAAAAAAAGGCATCTTACCAACTAGTTACGTGAGTACATGGACTTGGCTAACCAGCACGCTTAAATTCATGCTTAAAGTGAACGGACCAGGCCTACAAAATAGAGGGTCTGGGGCTAGATCCCTCGTGGCCGCCAAGCTGCCAAGCTGCCAAGCCCATGGCAAGCCCCTAATCAGAATCAGCCAGGTCAAAGTGGAATCAATAGCAAGGGTTTTTCCCTTAGCTTCCAACAAGTACCAAAGTTGAGCTGCTTGTCATGGATATCAGCGTGACCGACACTTGTCCGCAGTAGACCAATCCATCCCCATCGAGGTTTGGGGCTAAGGACGCTTACCTTACGACGTCGACCGGAGAGGAAATATTCTTTTTCATGAATTTATCGGGCCCGGGCAGTTACCTGTTTTCCCGTTTATAGGCCAACACGTAAGAGGCAGGCCTACTATAGTATGGCATATGCATCAACGTATGTAAAACGCTTGTTTGCTCCGAGGGTGGTTGCTTAGACTATGATACGAGTTATCCGGCTCACCGACAATTACGTTCACTCCTTTATGCATCTCCCCTTATTACAACAATTATCTGGATCGTTCCAAGTATTATGGGAACCATATGCACCCCAGGGCTAATACAAAAGAAGCTTGAATCATTTGGAGATCTCGGGCCTCTTAGGATGGCTAGACTCTTACACGGAACGTAAGTATCGTTCGTATAATTTTAGTCCATAGATAATAGGAATAGTTACATATAGGCGGCATTAATGTCATGTGCTAAGTGCTAGATGCGGGTTCGAGGGATTACTCCATCCGGGCGATCGAATGCTACGGTTCAAGATCCCCTTCTTAGGAAATTCTAGCGGGCTAATAACTATGGCTGTGCGATATCAAGCCACCACCACGACCTTTTCTCCGATAGCTATGTAAATATAAGATTCATTTTCCGAACACCAAAATTACGGTTTAACGAAGAGCCGTATGTCGGCAGTTTCACGATCTGATGTATTACAATGAAACGTATGGAAGGGGAGTTGACGATCTTCAGTATTCATATGGGCTCATGTCGGCCCCTTCAACGGGTGAATGGTAGCTGGATCGCCCAATAGCGGGACTCACTACTGTGCTGTGTACCAATAGCCAGCCACGTTGCCGCCGGCATTAGGACGAATAGCCATTCATATCGCATAGAAATACGTACATATACTAGTTAACGTTAATACCTATGTGTAGCAACTATGTTCCTCGTTTCTTCCATGCATTGTACCTTACGTACCTGTTCTATGAACGACGTTTGCATCGGGTTCGTCAGCAGCGTTGAAAAGTTTGCCTTTTGTGATCAGTTTAATGTCCCAAGAAAAAAAAAAAAAAAAAAAAAAAAACGTAGGGTCGCCCCGTCTGACAATAGCAAGCAATATATCTATGTATGGGCATATTACCGTAATCGTTTTCGGCATACCGAATTTATTACCTATTTGTAAAGCTGAGAGATTACCTAGTTTTTGCATATACTCGGCAGGGCTCTTCTGCTTAAAGCGATATTGAGCATCCCAGATAAAATATCTGGTTATTACTAGAACGTTTGGATATTGATACAGATAAGGGGGCGTATCAATTTACGCTCAGATTCCTTTTCCCTCTGTTTCTCACCTATGACGATAAATGTCGCTCGCCGTAGAATTTTCAATGACCCCGCGGATAAATGAATTATCGCAATAGCCAGCTCAAACTTGCGCGATGGATACTGATGATGATGTGAGGCCTGTGGTTGTGGTTGTGCCCGTGTATCATGGACCCTCGAGGAAATGTTGCTCGGAGATGACATGTGGGACGTACATGTATAAAAGCTTCATTCGAGTTATACGAAATGCCGTGATCACCTCAGCAGCGACGAAAGGGGCAAGGAATTCCTGAAAGCGGTGGCGTCCTGTCCGAGAATGACAACACCGGGGTACACGGGGTGCCATCCTAGGATTCGAACAGTAAGACAGAGGATGTGATTAAACTACGGAAACACAAAGGCTTGTCGTGATGTGTCTCAGGGGTGGCGAGGCGGGCTACCCTCGATGAGGATAAGGTTAGTGATTCGACAGTCGAGACGCGCTATGTTTTGACCTGATCCGTTGCGGCTACTCAAGCTCTCCAGCTTGTTAACATCACGCAGGCAGGCGAGTCTACGAATATCATGAATATCATGAATATCATGAATATCATGAATATCAAGAAATGGTAAGAAATCTACCAGGACCCATGGCAGGTTTTACCTAGTGAGTTGGTACTGGCAGCGCCAACATCACCTTGTCCATACGTACGACCTATGCCTCGTCTAACCATCAGAGCCCGGGCCGACCTGGTACGATTTCTTCTCTGTTTATGAGATTGTGAGCTGTACTCCCAATGATTCCCAACGAATTTGGACGTCGAAAGTATCTAGGAGACTATCCAAAAAGGATTAACTACCTAACTATCTGGTAAAGTTGATCCACAAAGTTTTTTGCATACCTACCGACCTACCTACCTACCTACCCATTACCTTATGTATTGTACCGTATCGTATTTGCTAATTAACAAGAAAGTTGTTTAGAGGCATGCGTAAGCGAATGAATAGTCATTCGCATTTCGCATTTCGCATTTCCCCAAATGGAAGAATTGTACCTCTAAAAGCGGAAAATGGATGTTGGGCTTGGCTTACACTTTAGTAGGTATTACCTAACTTGGATTAGACCTCGGAAGGATTTCTCTTCTGGTGAGTCCGGCGAACGTCGCTCAGTTGGTAACGTACATATACCCAAAGTGTGAGTTGAACATAAACATTATTAGTACCTCAAAAGAAATATTTCAATTTCGCTTTCCATGAAAACCTCACCGTTTATTTTATTTTATTCTATTCTTTTTCTTTCCTTTTTTCCCTTCTTCTATTCTTTTTACTTAAGATGTAAGCTTGGCTGCGAGTCTCTCGTAGGTAGGTACTAAGTTCAAGTACTACCTAAGGTACCGCCTTTTTTTATGTAGTTAAATACTTAGGTACTTACCTATAGTTATTTGAAAAATATTAACCCTTTATCTTATATTTTTTGATACATTCATGAATACCTATACTTATGGACACTACCTAGGTACTTACCTCCTACATAAGTACCCATATGCCCGTTATTTACATAAGTATAACTAATGTACGTACCTCGAGACGTTGGTATAAAACATGTCCATTTGGACGTATTCAAGTACCGTGGTATATGTATTACGGGAAGGATGGATAGGTTGTACATAAAGTACCTACAATAAAATCTAGTAGGTAAGGTAATGCCTAGCCCACCTAAGCAGCGCAAAGCCTGGCACTCAATCCCTGAAATCCTTGGCCGATTAGCTGCTGAAGGGGGAGGTATTGGATACCGCCGTTGGTACCGGGGACTGGAGCATTTGAAGGTCTTGGCGACGGGCGCTAGCTGTCCCCTGTAAAGTGGGTACAAAGTACTTGAGCCGCTGCGAGATGCTTAGACCCGTGTAACCGTGGGTGGGACTTGCGACCTCGCCGAAGAGGAAAAAAAAAAAAAAAAAAAAAGATTAAAAAAAAAATAAAAATAAGGAAAGACGTTGCAAAATAAGGTTAATAAGCTTGAATTAATTGGGAAGCTTATTTGTTCACACATTAACACATTATTGTGGTAATATCCGTTTTTGTATGTACTTTTCTTCCCGCACTTTCCCTTGCCTCAAAATTCCATCATCCCGTCATAATTTTATTTACTTTTCCCCTACCTTTCTTTTATCGACCGTCCATCCACTTTATCTATTCCTAATACCTCTTCAATAATAATTCCCATCTTTCCCAACACCTTACCCGAAGTCGATTGATTAATCGACCATTCACCTCCAAGTCAAGTCCCGCGTCAACCCGTCCTGCTTGTTTCATATCTCGCCACTACCGGTCATCACTGGGTCCTACCCCGAAGGCTGAATATCTACTTGCAGCCGCAAACGTGGGATAATACCAGATCGGCATTCCGGGAAATCCACACTGCAGCCTATCTCTTCGGCATCTTTACTGATCTAACTTGCGTAAGAAATAGGGCGAGAATCGGTACAAAGAGGTGGGCTAGTGTGTAAAGAAGAGGATCCAACGAAGGCGCAATTATTAGATCATCTAGATTCGTTAAGTAGGGGAAAAGGGAAAAGAAAAAAAAAGGAAAAGGAAAAAGAAAAAGTAAACTTGGTCGACAGCCTCCCCCCCCCCATTCCTCTTCAAGCCTTAAATTTTTAAAGGAAAGAAAATCGACAAGGGTCTTTTGGATGCTAGGGCTACTTTATTAGTTCCAACTTCACACGTGTCCAACCAAGCTTAATTATTTCCTGGTCAGTCCTGTCGAAGGAGGCTCGATAACGCCAACCCAGCATAGACTTATTTTTTACCTCTTTACAATCAATCCACTACAGCTGACTCGGGCTCGGGTCTCAGGGTCTCCAAACTCGTCACCCCCCCCACCACCAACAACCTTCCTCAAATATACCTACACCAAACTCAAAAAGATTTACAGGTCAACTATCAAACCCTGGTAAGCAAATCAGCCTCTCTTAAGCTTTCGGTACCCCAGTTCTGCAACCTCACGACTCTTAGTCACTAATAAACCTGTTTTCCCCAACCATTTATATAAAGCCTTTCCTCATCTAGACTTCACCGGCAGCCTATTACTATGCTCATACTATGTTGTCTTCAAAATTCTTACTTACAAGGCGTGTAGATTGCTTTCCGTCTCGCTATCATAATACAGAAAATTCAGGATTGATTTTAGCTAAATCAGGGACATTCCTTCTCCGTATCTCAGGTCGCTAATTGTTTGATATCCTGAAGCAAGAAAGGACGCCTCGGGAGATTCTATGTCCTGGTTAGCCTTTCCACTCCAAGCAGCAACCTTGAACATCTCGAAAACTTTCCAGCCATCCAAATACTCGACTTCTATCCAGCTCTTGTATTTGATGTCCTCTTTTTTTCCGTCCAGGATTTCTACTTCAACGTCGGTTTCGTGTATAGCATTTGGTGCGAAATTACTCCGCCGAGTTTGACTTCGTCTAAATCGATTTTGGCCCTAGGCCGGCCGCCAATTATCCTGCTATACAAGTACGTGTCATTTCTATTTGCTCAGCGTGTTGTTTTAAAGTTCAGTTTTACACTCCCACCCAAAGTCAAACCTGCATCAAGTTCTAGATTCGCCCGCGGAGTGAGATGGCGAGTCAAGCCAATCCACCTTGAAAAGCTATCATTGTGAGACCATCTATGCGGCATTTGGGCCGCATCATTAACCTCTCCGTCAATAAGGCTATACTGCACTGAGCTGGCTATAATGAAGACCAAGAGAGGTCCGGGATGAAGTCAATTAAGCTTATGAAAACTTAAGCCCCAGTGGCTTCTTGTGTGATTACCTCCATCACCATGTGTCCCTCAAATCATGGCAACCATATAAATTCTGCTCAACTATTCATTCCTAACTTCTATCTTCCCCTCCACACATTCTATAAGCCACTCCGATACATATAGATAGATGCGCCATATAGGTTGCTACATAAGTGCCTCCGTATAGGGCGGGAGTTTCCTTAACTCGTTCATTCCTAGATGCTTCGATTAGCAAAGCTAACACGATAACTAGGCAAGGGATCCACGAGTCTGGACACTCAGGTCTAGTTCCGTAACGCCTGGCCCGTTAACAGTCTAGGGGCCCCAACTATCGACACGAGTTACCCGCAATTTAGAAACGCCAAGACAACACTTACATTCTCACTTCTTCAGCTACCAAGACCAGGGTCGACCCTAACCACGCAATCTTCTCCATTATCCTCAGCAATAGTCTTCAGCCGCTCATTGTCTGATGACCCACCTCAGTTGAAGCCAGTGTGTGGATCTGATATGGTGGAAGGGTGGGTAGTAGGATTACAAGACCTAATTACTTAGCAAGGAACAAGGACCACCTTTTTTTTTCCCCTTCGATTTCACATCCGTTAAACCTCTATAACTTCTATTTATTTACTTTATTTCTTCTTTCCTCTTGCTTCCCTAGTAGGAAAGCAGTGAAACCATGGAGACTTATCGCGGCTACGTACGAACACCCGCAGACGCAATCAAGCTCTTCGAAGCTTGCAGGTTGGGTTTATTACCGCGAGTACAGAGACGATTATCGGAGAAAGAACGGCAGTCCATTACATCTGGTTCAGTTTTTGTGTGGGATGAAAGAGAAGCCGGCATGCGTAGATGGACTGACGGAAAGTCCTGGAGTGCAAGCAGGGTTTCCGGCAGCTTTCTTACGTACAGGGAGATGGAGGGCAAGCGAGGGACCACGTTTGGTACAACGCGACGAAGTAATGGAAGGACACCTGATAGCGGACGACTTAGTGAGGAAGACCAGGACGGTGAACCTGAAGGCTATAGATATAAGGCAGACGGCTTGATGAAGCAGTCATTCAGCATAACGACGTCGCAGGGCCAACACCTCCATTTGATATCATATTATTCCCGGCCACACGCAGGGGCCGGCGACTTGCTTCAACCAACTACGGATCCTCAACTGCGACATATTGTCCCCGTGAAGGGAATGTACCCTGAATCGAGCCTCCACGAATCAAACCCGCCTGCTCTAACGAGGGCTCCTATGCAACCGTATACTACTCATAACGGCGGTCTCGAGCAGGCACCCTACAATAACTATCCAGGCGCATGGAACCCACAGGCGTGGCAAGGCCAATGGCCACCTTCGCCCAATCATACCCCTCCTTTTATGCCAGGGAAGCTGACGCCGGAGATGAAGCCTCAGGGCCGGCCCCAACCGCAACAACCTCCTCAGAGACCTCCTCAACTACCTCCGCTACCCCCAACCTCAGCGCCTTCTACTCAGGCTCCCATTTATCCGAAAGGGCTGACCTACGAGAGTGACCGATTACCACCGCCTGCTCTAGCCAGGCCCTACTCTATACCAGGACGTGCGCTGAGCCTGTCTCCGCAGTCCCAGCAGCTCCAGCTTCAAGCCGCCCAAGCCGCCCATGCAGCACAAACCGCGAAAGTTGCGCAGGCCGTGCAAGCCGTACAAGCGGTTATAGATCCCCGCCTATCAGCAACGAGCGCACGCAACCCGCAGGGCCCACTTCCCGCGATACCTACCGCATCTCGAGGATTGACGCCCCCAAGAAACCATTCTGTTTCGCCGCCAAGGCAAATGACTTCGGAGGGAGGCAACGGCAACTCAAATAAGGCCAGCTTGTCGGCGCTTCTCAACCGAACGCCGGCCAATTCGGAACCAAACAGCGCCAACCCAGGTAGCAATAATAGCGCGGGCAGTTCGCCCCGGGCTCTCCCAACGGGGGCGTCTGGTGTACCCGCCACCACAGACATGTTTAGAGGGGAGGATAATCGGGCAATCCGATCTCTTAATCGCAAGTTCTGTCTTTGAGGACTCGCAAGTACTTCACACGGGGAGAAATCTAGCTGGCATTGATCAGGCGTTCAAAATTGCATTTAAGGCGAGGGGGTAGGCCTAGTCTTTTCTTTGGCACGAGTATATTTTTTTATTACTATGTACGGGGCATCCACAGCGGTTTCGGAGTTACGGTTCAGCTTCACGATGGTAATGACAGAGGACAAGTTACTCTCGATATTAATTCAGCACTTCGTAAATAGCTTAGTCGCTTACAACAGAGCATGGACGCCCTCGTGGGCCAGGCAATATCCATGGGGCCTCAGGGCATAGCAAGGTTGAGATCAGGAGGGTTTGTGAAGGGTAGATAGGTTCGCGATACAATATCACGGAATCGATATTTTAGTCTTGCATTGTTTACCGCTGATTTCCCCGTCCGCTTCGTACGTAAGTAGTGTTTGAAATCTGGTCCTCGCCGAGACTAGGGGGGGGGAGACTACAGGGATTAGAGATCGGCATGGTAGACACGATGTGCCCCTGTAACGCATCCCGTCGTTTATTCTTGCCTGGTCTACCTTAGGTACATACATGCTTATATGGTATGTGTGTACGATAATCCATGCTACCCATATTAACTACCCATGAGGTTAAACAAGGTTAATCAATTCAAACCCAGAAAGGAAAAAAAAGAGGAAAAAAAGAGGAAAAAAAGAGGAAAAAAAAAAAACATGCGGACATGCAGACCTGTTTGACTATTCATGAATCCAACAAGCGATAACCTAGCATAAGTACGGATCGGTACCTAAAGCTTACGTACCTACCTAGTAGGTACCTACAATCCACCGCGTATCTCCGTGCTGTTACCTTAGTAGATACCCTAGATATCCTACATATATATGCAGCGCGTTGTTACCTTATACGATGGTGCTTAATGGTGCTTAACTTAACCACAGATGCCGCATAATCTAACCCGGGTACGTTAGACGATATGCTAGCTGGATAATGTTCGGCCACCAGCTTGACTTGGAAAGAGACGCGCTTTTCTCTTACCCATCTGGAGCGGTCATCGGACCATGCTCATGCCGTAATTGTATGATATCTGCGACGTATTTCGCACCTATTGCCAACTTCTCGCAGTTCCCGTAGCACTAGCTTCTTTTTTGGCACGGACGACGGGACGACGGGGACAACAGGGGGGTGGTACTTGAGGTTTTTTTGGGGGGGTTTTTTTTTTGTTTCAATTTCTTCTTCGTATGTTCGATTTTCGCGGTCGGTACGACTACCATGTACCTTGGAAGTACGCAGGTACTTACAGAGTGGATACCTACTAGGTACCAGGTAAGGTTAGGTGGGCTCAGTGGTCGGCCCCACAATCGAGACAGAACTCAAAACCAACAATGTGGGTAAAGGCCGTTGGATGTAACGGTGTAACGGGTCTAGAGGCGTTCCAGAATACCTTATCTTAGGTAAGGTTATTTCGATTGCGCGTGGCTCGAAACGCCTCGCTATCTCAATATGGTTATATACCCCGCTATCCACCCGCTACCCACTCGTTACCCATCTGTTACTAATGACTAAAACGGGCAAGGATTGCTTAGCTTATTGGCTTTTCCAATTCAACCCAGGTAATGGATTTCCCACCCCTTAACTTTAAGATTTCGAGAAGGTTAAGCTTAGCGCCTTGCCGATCAACGGCGATGACGTTAGGGCTTCGTGTGACCTGACAAACATTTAGCGCACGACGTCTATGTAAGTAGGTACGGTACGTACGTAGATACCTAGCAGATTTAGTATTACCTACCTATCTTATGTAGTTACGCGGAATTCGTATAACTACCTACTAATGTAAGCAAGAATTTCGTACCTACCTTACCTAGGTAAGTATGTATTATTCATTACCTATTCTCAACACAACTTATACCTAATATACCTATAGTAGGTACTACCTAAGGTATGAAAGTAAACTACCCCTACCTAACCACCTGTTTAGTTAATAAAGTACCTAGGTAGGTAGGTAGGTAGCTACTAAGTTTGGCTCCGCCGCCCCCTTGGAGCCAAAAAGCTTACTGAGAATGAACTAACGGCATATCCTTTTTTCTTCTTCTTCTGGTAATTGGCACGGTCCTTTAATAATCTCGTATCGTCCGAGGAACTTTTTTTTTTTTTTTTTTTTTAATGATCTACCCTAAGCACACGTGTAATAACAATCTCCGATAGGTATCCGGGGGACCACCCAGGTCAAGGGCATTAGGAATCATGGAACCCTTGGTTAAGTTCTTTTCCCACGTGTGATTACATGCAGTACACACTTACGTACAACGCGGATAGTATTATTTCACGTGACGCGACGAGAAGCAAAACCAATCGCGTTATATGCGTACATCACACATAAACTGTTAGAATAATAATGCTTAATCAAGAAAAGGTCACAGTGTGCTTTACATAAGGTAGGAATTTACATATAGTTAACTATCTTGCACAAACATGCCTTGGTTTGGGTTATACACATTATGCAAATCCCTAGTAGGAAAATATCCAACATGTAAAATAATAAAACTAACTACTTTGTATTGAATTACCTAATTAAGTAGTTATAGTTAAACATCTATTAGAAAAAAAAGGAAGAAGGAAGAAAGAAACAAAGAAACAAAAACACAGGAGGCTGGAAGTAAACAGAGTACGAGCAAACATTTCGACAAGGGGTGATGACCCATCATGGTGTGTGTTGGACATAAGGCCCCCCTAAATTAACTTGCGTGTGCCGTATTAGTGCAGCTTGTCGGGTATAGTGTATAAATTATATAGACCTTGATGTATCATTCCATGCCCGCCCACTTACCCTAGGTGGGTATGCATTGCATACAGATGGTGTGTATATGAAAAATAATAATAATAATAATAATAATAATAATAATAATAATAACCTAAGATCTGCTTTACTGAGCCTTACTGCCTCGTATGAGTTGCCAAATTTAGGTAGGTAGTAAAAAGCTGTTTCCAGCAGACCCAAACTTCAAAAAAGAGGTTTAATCCGCTTAGTTAGTAAGTAGAATAAAAATCATTGATAGGCATAATAGAACACAAATAAAATAGATAGAAACACTAGTTATTAGTTTTGATTAAATCGAAGTGACATAAAGGCATGACCACAAAACTAGTAAAGCAGAGTCAAAGGTTTAGATATTACAACCCATATTCTCTATTTAAAGCCGGACAGCTATTCAGATTATTTCCCTATTCAAGGTTCGTCGTACTGTTTAAAGGATAGGCGTTACAATTAGCGACTAACAGCCCAGGTAACATTATAGACCATATCAACTGCTCAGGCAATATCAAATTCACCCGGCCGAATAGTTATAGTTGACCCACAACTAGCGTATTACTTATAAGAATCTATTCCAATAGACCTAGATTAGAAAATATTACACCTCGTGGGCTTCAAGTTTTTCTAGCATCGTATAACTTAAATGTATTCCACCACGAGGGAAACGCACCGATTAACCCAATACTTTCAATACAGCCTTACATATTTATTGCTGTTTAGGGAACTTCCGTGAGAACAGGCACTAATTGTATCTAACCTACCTTTTCATACCTAGTATCATCCAAATGATCTGATCCCGTCTCAGAGGTATCTCCGCTTTTTCACCCGCAAAAGCTCAGAAAGAGCCGCGAACGAATGCATAAACATGCGCAAATGAGATTACACAGTGAAAATGGTCAATGATTTCATTTTACCAAGTTGCCTATCTAAACCTAGCCTTGGATATCTTGTTATCTACTCTCACCCTAGGTGTACTGTTTCAAGGAGTCGGGGACTTGCCTTGATCCAACCGATTTCCCTATAGCGCGTGGAGGTGAAGAGGCTAGATCACTTTCTATCGACATTCGCATAAACGCCGTGCATCTATATAAACTCTATCGATGTAATGTGGGATGTCGACGGTAGAAGGTTTCCTACCGAAAGTAAATAGTAACTATACACATATACCTTGCATGAACATTTATTACATCAAAGCGAGGCCAAGTACCGTCATTTGTAGATCTATATGTTTGCCTATTCAGTTACTACCAAGTACTTCAAGTCCCTAATGCAATGGTATACGACATAATCATGGGCTGGGATCGGGATCACCCTCTACTCCATGGTAGAAACTCATGGCGAGATGGCCATTATATTGGTACGTTCGTCGTAATTGTCCAAGATTCTCATGTGGAGAATGACGCGCTTGGTGTATTCTGACGCTGTTCTCCTTTCCACCCTTTCATCCTGCGCTCGGACTTGCCGAACTCTTTGAATGCATGAATACTTATCATTAGCCTAGAACGAATACGCGTAAGATGAAATGTAATCTAATGGGCATTATGATAAAAATTCACCGGACACTATGTGCATTCAATGGAAAGTTTACTTGGTTAATAATGTTTTCTTTTCTTCTTTTTTTTCTCCTACTGATTCGCATTTATATTGTTCTTATTTATCTTGGCCATCTTGCCCAATATTAATCTACTAAATAAAGCTAAGCAACTCACAAGAAGGAAGACTATATCAAGCTTATTGCAATACTATGGGTATTAACTAATAGGGTTATTGGGAAGAACACTTACATTCGTTCCAAGTTAAAGGCTTTGCCGTGTCTTCTTCATAAGAACGTAGCTAAGTAGTAGGATTATATCTTGGTTTTTCTGAGATCAAACTACGGACATCTTGCAAGGGCACTTATGATTTTCTATAGGAATAAGATAATAATCGACATCGCTTTTAAACGAGCTGTATAATACAACTGGGTTCATAATAATTGACCTAAATTCATTTACAAATTTTTTTTTTAAAAAAAATTGATGAATATTTCTATACAAGTGCATCGTGTGTGATGATGATGCCTCTGAAGGCTGAAAACAGATCTTAAGGGTTAATGGTATACCGTCATAACGCTTGCCATCTGCTGCTATGGGGGAGAAGCTGCAAGTTTTATGTTAAACATTGTCGGTTATAGTAATTGTAGTCAAGGGCGTCAAGGACGCCGGCTAGATGTACTGCGGTAGCCAGAACAACCAAGACGTGGAAGACCTGATGTGACGATCCGTATATATCGAACAATCCTGGTTTAATACTTTCAGGAAACCTTGTCTAGACGGTTTATCCAAGTCTGGTTAGTGATCTGGACGGCTTTTTGATTTGGAAGAATGCCTGAAGTGGACGCGGACATTCTCAAGAAAAAAAAAAAAAAAGAGAGAGAGAGAGAGAGAGCCAAAATAGTACGTGCAGGGAGATATAGGGACACTGATAGTTGACTTACGGCATATACAATGGCACCGAGGAGAAATAACCCCCCTTCAGCTAAGTAGTAAGGCAGGCCAGACTGCTTTACCATCTGTGCAAAGCCAAACATGACGATCCCGTGGATAATGGGAGCCAGTCCAGATAGCCCCGTACAGACAAATGTTAGTAGACGTAAGGTGCGCCATCTTGGACCCTGAAATGCAGGTGCTAGGACAATAATAATAGATATTGCAGCAAGAGAACCGATCTGTAAACCAACGCAAGAATGACCTGTCAGTCAAATCCACGTAAAAAAGTTTGAGTCATATCGGTTGCTTGCTATCCTCTCGTTTCCATTGGCCTAGGGTTGGGGTAAAAGGGGCTATTACTTGCCATAGACCAATAGATTTTTCTTTCTAAAGACTCGCACCAGAAACCGACGTAGATACCCGAAATGAAGGACCCTAATATGAGTAAAATGATGCCGACGAAGTCGAGACGCAACCATAGGGCTTCGACTTCTCGTGAATGACACATTAGGGTATGGTAGGCTCCGGAGAGGCTGAGGCATGCCGATGCAGAAAGCAACAACACCACGACAACGCCAGCATCATTACTACGGTGCTGTAGGCGCGAGAATAGGTAGACTAAGCCACCTATGAGCAGTGCTACTGCTGGTACTAGGTGCGTATAGATATTCACTGTCTCATTGTGTAGATAGAGCCAACTTCTAAAACAAACCCGCGCCGAGTGAGACACGGGTCGGTAACCACGTCGGATATATGGGTTGTCCTGGTACCATTCTGGAATCTCATCGTACAGGACCAAGGAATGACAGTGTTTTTCTGGTCGTGTTTCACTTTGAGAACTTCTCGTTGAAACTTTGGCGCTATCAAAGCTCGATTGCTGCTTTTCGTCCGATGAAGACGTGTCGCCAGGACAATTGGACTCAGTATTGACTTCTACTGACGGCGGCGTCATCCTAACCTAGTCGTTCTTGAACGCGTAGCATAATAAACAACATTGAAAAGAGTGCCACCTCTTATCCTCTATTCGTTTCACATCTAAGCTTGCTTCTAAGCTTGTTCTTCTAGATGAAATATTCCCAAATCACTTGATTTGCGTGTGCGGAGCAAAAGGGGCGGGGGTTTGTCGATCTTTTCCTAATGCTTCGTAATTCGCCAGCTTCTACGAAGAGTTAAGACATAGAAAACACCGGGGATTTGGAAATGGAACTCCCAATACAATGCTAAAATGCCTCAAGCTGTGAATAATCGTAAAATTATTAACAGTAATGACATCATATGAACTAGTTATAATAAAACCCTTTTGGCCCGAGTGTGGGGCGTTGCAACGCTTGTTGAATCCCTGAGGACCTCGGATAGAACATCGGATTGATAGGATAGCTTGTAAATTCCTACCCATACCGGCCATATTGATTGCGCCTGGGGCCTTATGAGTCTTTTTACTGGTAAGGGGTTAGGAATTACCTTGTTGGAAATATCGAGGAATGTATGGACTATATTTTCCCGGAGGATATGGGCATACTCTCGCTCTGCCGAGCATCTGAGGAGTACCATCCGCAGAATGGACTAACCCCTTGACGGATTGCATTAGCACAAGCGCATTATAAGCTCACTGGAGCCCTCCTGGTAATTAATGAGACGATTAGGCTGAGACCAACGGGATGGTTAACCTGAAGAGAACACAAATCTGAACAGAACAACCAACTGAGTTGGATATAGTTGTCATAATGTAAAACCTCGGACCTAGCCTACCCTGGAAAGGTCTGTTGCCCAGCAAGTCTGAGTTCCTCACCGACCTAGGTCGTGTAATAGACTTCTGGGGTTTATACCATGCTGCTGGTATAAATACATCGCAATGCGAACTGGTTTGGACATTGGTAGTAGTCTTACCCATACTATCTGCCTAGGCCACGCTCAGACGAGGTGATTTTTTTTTTCTTTTTTCTTTTTTATAAAAAAAAGACAAAAATATTTCGCGAGGGAATCAAACCATTATTCCAGCCCGAGGCTCATTGCTGGAAGCTACCTACCGATGGGACTAGACGACTGTTAGATGCCGGGTCTGTCCATCTAATAAAATATCGCCGGCTATGCACTTGGCTCTACAAAGAGCTTCTCCGCCTGTTGTCTGTTCCTTTGCGAAGCGAAGCGAAGTATGCATGTTATTTCGCTTCCAATCCGGAGCTGCCTCAACGCCTGGAATATGGACCGCATACACCAATGGCTAGTTGCGAGAGCTAACAATTCTCGAGTCGCAGAACCTAGCGCTGTATCAGTAGTTGCATGCCCGCATCACGTACCGTGATGGGTACAACTACTGATTAGAAATACTACCAGTCTGACTTAGTATATCGATTTGCACAATTCCCATTTCCGTAGTCGTTCGAAGTAGTTAAAACCCAGTGGCGGGATATCGGCATAGAATAATCAGGCCAATGACAACAGAGCCGAGATTATAACAACGTGTAAGTAAACCACGAGACTATTTTATAGTTGTTGTAAATGAGTCAAGCCTCTCCAATGAGTTAATGAATTCGCGGTCCAATATCCGAAAAATTATCGAGGTCATCGTCGTGACATCCTTAACGCGATATCTAATCGTGTCAGTTTGTTTCCCGAGATAATCCCAAACATAGTACACTAGGTTAAGAAGTTGCATCAACCAAAGCGTCTTTCATCGGACAGAAATCGCCTAGGCTGGTAGGCCCTTGTGAAGGGATGCTCGTAAGCTGGCCGTGAAGTCACCATGGGCTCGTGGTCATACTTGGTGACTGAAGTGCTGGCAGATCATGTGTGACGTGGACATCGAAATCGCGAATCATGACCCCACATAATAAATCGTCTGCATTTCATCCATCAGGCACAAATCGAGATAATGACGACCAGGTTACCAGGTTCGCGAAGCACCAAGTTGAGCGTTAAAACGGCAGAAATAACCTATTCGTGCTGAGCTTAGGGCATTGTCCAAGCTTGCAGCCTCGAGGCATCTGCGGGAATGTGGCTTGCTGTGACACGCGCCGCGAACGCAAACATGTGTCCTAGGAGATTGAGTCCTAGTTGCTAAACTCTGTTTCGAATAAGTTAGTTGACGAAAAGGAGAATGTCGGCTCCTTGTTTGACGGGATTCCTGGGCTGGTACGAAAATAGTCTAGAAGCTTTATATTGTTGCTGTTGTGATATACGCCGCGATATTCTGCGGCTTGGAACACGACATGAAATACATCTTCCCCTGCGTCTACCAAGACGCGTTTCGATGCTAAAGATTGGCGAGTTAGAGTTTAAAAGTATAGAAATCACCTCCTAAAACACATAAAGCATATAAGGTAGAGAATTCAGCGCGAATCGAGATTTATGTGTTGGAAAGTTAGGGTTGTGCAAGATATGCGGATAGCTTCATGTAGTAGGAGGGCGAAGGCGGGTTTGGCAGTAAAGGACCCTAGATAAATCATATCGGCCTCTCTAGAACTGCAAGAAAAGCAATGAAACGATAAATATATAGCTTGAAGATAGCTGAACAACTGAAGAATCACTTGATGTAGGGCTTGAAAGCGAATGCATGGGTTATGAAGTCGCCATCTTGAATGCGACCGGGAACATCAAAATACCAAATCGGCCCCCCCCCCAAAAAAACGAGAGGGAGTTTTAGAGATGAACCAAGATACGGTTTGGTATTAGTTATACTAAATCAATCATTCTTTTTTTTCATTGCTTAAATTCGACTATTCTATAGAAGGTTAATAAATGACTCAGTAGATCGCCTGATTAGAAAACAAAAAGTGTGGGAGGTAGTTTCGAAGAAGAGAGAGAAGGGGAGAACAGAAAAACGACTGAGAAGGAGGGGGGGGGGGAACGGTGGGAGAGTTGGGTGTGAGGGCTCTAGTTTTCGTAGGCGCATGATTTGATTGAGGTGAGTTAAGAAGTGACAAGCAAAAAAATAAAAAAATAAAAATAAAAAATAGGGTACTTGGTGAGTGAGCTGTTGTTTGAGCTTCGACCAATCAAAAAATTCGACAGCACGGATCAGCTTTATCGAACTGGGGAAAGATTCTGGGCGCTGTGAGAGGTCCAAATCAGCATCGAATCAGTCCTCCTAAGCCATTTAACTGGCTAGTGGAGGCTATGCAGAACGCCCATCGGGCTGCGCGTTATTTCAGGTCTAAACCCAAGGGGGAAAGAGTTTAGACGTTTCAGTGAGATAATGCAACCTTAAATGTTTAAGGTACGCAAGACGCAGGGAAGGACGAGTGCGATCGGGGTCCAAAATATATGGGTGAAAAGTGCGTATTGCCTACATTTTACCTGGCCCTTCCTGCCCTGCCTGTTCCAAATACCTAACAATGACAGGTATGGCAAGGCAAGGCAAGGCAAGGCATGGCATTTTATTTACACTATGTAAGTAAGGTACGTATATGTAGGTACCTACATAATTTATTTTAGTGGCAGCGAAATTTAAAGTGAATCCATATTTTTTATGGAGGGGGAGGGGACGAAGCACCAATTCTCCTGCCCGTAGCTGATTGTACCAGGCTACCTAACGTACTTACTGATTGTACACGACCCCCCGCCTAATATATAAGCAAGCTCACCTTTCTCGCTGTCGCGTCCCGACCGAATGCCTCCCTTCCTTCCGTTTTCTCTCGACCATATTCTTTCCGTAGAGTAGAAACATTCTTGCTTGCATCCACTCAATTCCAAAGTTATACTCACTGATCCAATTGATCATTTTTTTCAACCCCATCCTACCTGCATTCCCCTCCGCAACGCGTTATCACAAACCCTCCCAACAAATTCATTCGAAATGGGTCCCAAGAAGGCAGACGGAGCTCCCAAGCCCAAGAGCACTCATGCTTCCTACCAGGTATGTGCAACGACAACTCGACCGGCATTTTACTGGACCACCTTGAGTACTAATGTGTTACAGGACATGATTACCGATGCTATTGTTCATGTACATACTCCCATTCCTTTGCTTCCGGCGCATCGTGTGTTTGGTATTGGTGGTTGGGCTGCATGCCAGGTGGTCATCGTCTAGCGCTGCCACTCAACCTTACACCATTGGTGCATCGTATTTAGATTTATTGAATGAGTTTGCTGACGCGTCTTATCAACTCCAGCTTAAGGAAAGAAATGGTTCCAGGTAAGGAAAACCCCGTGCACTCTTGCCTCTCATCCACTATTTTAGTGGTCGCGTCAACCCCCCTCGATCGCATCGTGCTAACTATATCATAGCCGTCAACAACTCAAGAAATATGTCAAGGCAAACAACACTATCAACGTCACAGACAAGATGTTCGACTCTTTGTTTAACAAGGCCCTAAAGGCCGGTGTCGATAAGGGTATTTTCGAGCAACCCAAGGGTGCGTCATGTCTTGCAAATGTTTATCTACGTAACAACACCGGGGTTGGTTACTGACTTGCTGTAGGACCTTCTGGTGGCACCAAGTTGTCCAAGAAGTCTAAGCCCGCCGCGGCTAAACCAGCTGCCAAGAAGGAGACTGATAAGGATGCTCCTAAGAAGGCCGCTCCGAAGAAGGAGACGGCCACCAAGAAGGCTGCTGCGCCAAAGAAAGCTGCAGCTCCCAAGAAGGAAGCCACCGAGAAGAAGCCCGCTGCAAAGAAAGCCGCTGCCCCGAAGAAAGCCCCTGCTGCTAAGAAGGCGGCACCCAAGAAGGATGTGAGTACATGTATGCTCCCCGTGAACTTGTACACTATCTAACCAGACCAGGCTCCTGCCACTGAGGATAAGCCTGCTGCTTTGGCAAAGACCAAGACTGGCAGAGTTGCCAAGACCGCAACGGCTAAGCCTGCCACCAAGAAGGCCGCACCGAAAAAGGCGGCTGCTCCCAAGAAGGAGAAGGCACCGAAGAAGGAGGCCAAGGCTGAAGCCGCAGCATGAGTATAACCATTCGCGTCTTGATTTAAGTCATTCGAATTGTGTGTTGGGGTTCGGGGGTTTAATGGCGTTCGGGGAACAGGGTACAAAGTTACGTGTGCGTCTTTACAGCGCCATGGAATTAGGCGTGTTTTTGGAAGGGCCGGTAAGGAATTTCGGTGAAGGGGGGCAATTATAGCCCCGAAGCGTTGCAGATGTGTCCGACATACCTTCAGCGGTGCCAACGGCTCGTGTGCATATTGTCCTTCCCCCTAGCGGGATCATGGTTGTTTCGGTTGGATCGCACATATTCCCCCAGTCATGGCATCTGTTAGAGGATGGGTATGGAACTGACGACATGATGAGTATACTTGTAATTATACCAATGAAAACGAGGGCCCCTGCACGGCTTCCGACCTATGTTTAGAATCCTGTCGCGGTTGTGAGGTGTAGCAATGTGTGATCCTTATCAACGCGTTTGACTTTGGTCTGTTTATCAGCAAGTATTGCGGGGCTCCTGGTTACATGGTTACTTTTATGTTGACCTGCTTACCTTGGGTACCTACCTATTTCCCAGTATAGCGCATCCTCATGATTCTAATTGGCGTAATAGACTACGCCCCGGTACATAGGTAAACCGTTACTACCCAGGTACGCACTATTATGCCATGAACAATCCGCGTAGGTAAAGGTCCACTTTTGTCAAGAACAGTAGTAGAAAGTTAGGAGGTACCTGTCATTGATATAAGCAATATAAGCTTGAGTGACGGGTGACAGGCGTATACAAGCCTGAAACATATATCCTTTTCATTTGAATGTATTATGCCCAAGAGTTAAACAGTAACTTTGGTTTTGATGATCGTATAATATACTGCTGCTAGGCAATGATGATACTCTACTTACATTAAATTCGTTTAGCTAATAATGCTTAATATAACTACCTGTTATTCTAAATAACTGTATAAAGTTTAGTAATTAAGTACTTAACTGCTTAATGTTTAAACCATTTGGTAAGGTACCTAATTAACTTCAATTAAGGATAGACAATGAGATTTCCGTTGGATAACTTAGAGTTTTGTAACTAATGAATCTTACCTTACATAAATGTTTTCTTATGTACCTAGGTACATAGCCTTTATACATATCTCTATAACTCCCCACACCTTAAACTTGATATTTACTTATGACTTACAAATTTCAGTAGCTGGTGTGGATCAAGATCTTCCTTCTCCATTATAGCTTCGTCCCGTCTCGTTCAATCTACCTTAGGTATAAGTAGGTAGGTTAGTACTAAGGTTTGTTTTATTATATTAGTCGGGACTTGGGATCTAGGTACCCGTAGCGCGGGCTATCGCTATCAATCGGATACCACAATCCGATAAGCAGGTACCGAAACTTCCGAGGATTCTCACCCACTTTCTACCAAATAATCAGCCAAAGCAAGTCTAGGCTGACCTTACATTATCAACTTATCGACCATATATTTATAATAAGGTATCATATCATATTATATCATATTATATCCTATCATATCAATCAATACAGTATATCGTTCTCAGGTTGCTATATATTTTTACTGTATGTCGTAGTTCTGGAGGGGGGAAAATCATACAACCGCAATATAACTGGAATAACCATCACCATTGTCGCCATTGTCACCACTGTCACCACTGTCACCACTGTCACCGCACCATAACGCCGATACCGACGTCGACCCGACGACTCACGTATCGCGCATCACGTATCATGGCCAGCCTAACGTAGCTTCTTATCGTACCTTTGCACAATCTATCCTAAATTGTGCATTGTTAGGTGTTCTACTATCGCAACATGTCTTCGAGAGATCAACCCCTCAGCTCTAATAACCCGTTTCGTCGGAAGTTAGGCTATCCTTCCCCCTCTACCGACGGCGACGGCCCCGCCCCGGCACCTGCGTCGAGCTTCGAAAGACCTTTTGATCCTATCCCGCCAACGTCCTTTGCGACTTTCAAGTCAACCCCGCCTGAAGATGAGGCGCGCGAGGGTAAAAGCAAAGACACAACGCCGATTCAGCCTAAGCCGAAGAAGGTTGTAAAGAGGGTCCGAGTTCAATCGCCTCCTCCATCCTCGCCTGAGGATGATGCTGGACCCGTCAACCATTTCCCCCCTGTAAGCGATGACGACCAAGATGACGACGATGGATATAACAGTGATCAGAGTGGTCAGAGTGATCTACCAGAGTATAATGATGACATTGGCCTTGACACCGAATCATTCACCATTCAAAATCGGGACAGTTCTGACCTTGGTCGACTGGGACCTCCCGCAAATCCCTTCGCAAAAACACTGGAGGATTTAGAACAATCTGGACAAGACGGAAATACTAAATCGTTAACAAAGGGAGCTCTTGACGTCGACTCGTTTAAGAGACTACTATTGACAGGGCATGCAAACTTTCCAGGTCGTCCGTCCGCGTCAGCACCTGAATTAGGAGGGGATCCAAGGGTTCAGTCTTCCTCCTTACATAGTGGCGAAACTAGCACGGACGCACGTCCTGGGTCACGCCAGTCTATCTTTGATACAGTACATAAGGAAACCTTCCGAATTTCCCAACCTATTTCCGGAGCGGAAGATTCCGGAGGGAAAAGAGGCGTCCTACTTCCATCTCCCCTTTCCTCAGCTCCTCCACCTTCAACGAGGAAGAAACCACCGCCACCCAGCTCGCGGCATGGAAAACTGATCAAGATCGAGTTAGGCGCAGGTATAGAACCCCATACGACTAGAAGTTCAACACCTCCCGTATCTATAAATGTTGCCACCCAATCTTCTACTGGCCCGTCACGTAAATCCAACTCTCAGGCGGGCACCCCGTTACAATCTCCACTCTTACCAACTGATGTGAACAAACCGCTCCCGCTAACACCTTTCCGTCCCTCCGTGGAAGAGGCAGTTGATTCCCCATTCGATCGCGAAGCTATAGGCAAGGTCCCTGAACCCTTCGCTGATCTTCAGGCGAATCCCGAACCGTCAACACTTCCCCTAACTGCTCAGGCTCATTCCGAGTCGAATGGCGTCGCGCAGTCTCGTAAACCTGCGGCTCCTCCGCCACGCCGACACGGAAGAAGCGATAGTAGAGCGCCTTCCATTAACACCACGAATGCAGATGAGGATACCCCGCCGAGATCGTCGATAGAGTCGAATCGGTCGCGAACTGATAGTCTACGCGCGAATGCTAACCCGGGTAATAACCCGAACGTACCCGCTCCACCACCTCCTCGCCGACCAAATCATGCCAGGCATGGGAGTTCGTTCAAGAGTCCAAATCAAGCCAATTCTACTCCGGTCTCTACTATAGGGTTAACCGAAAGCGAGCGCAGCGTAACAGGGACGGGTTCTGGGTCCGTAAGTAAGAATGGGCAGACAGAAGCCCAAGGTAGTCTAGCGACTATGATCACAAATAAAGACGGCGTGCCCAAACTATCCCCGCCGCCTCCGCCGCCCACGAGGCAAGCAAGTACCCGACGTCCGCCGAGCGTTAAGAGTATAGACCTTGGTAATGGATCTAGCACAATCAGGCGAGTTAGTAGGGAGAAAGACGGAGGCATGCCACCACCAGCACCACCACCCCCTCCTCCGCCGAGGCAACGTGGCAGTAGCCGCGCAAGTGTGGAACATCCGTCTGTGCTTGCAGAGAGCACAGGGAACACAGGCGGGGATGCCCAGAAGGAGGCTACTGTCTCTACCAAAGCCACCGGTGAGACTGTGACCGATGCAAAACAAGGGGCGGAGATATTGGCGGATCTTGATGCGTTACAAAGGGAGGTTGACGCCCTAATGGGAAGATACGGAAAATCCGGTAGGAGCTAAGAAAATACACATTTTCTGTATTTTTGAAAACAAAATTTCAACCCAAGACGCTCCCGTAGCGAGAACAAACGGAAACTCACAGGCAGCCTGCGAGCAGCCCCCAAAGGGAGAAGACCGGAAGGCTTGTTAGCGTGGCCTGGACCGGTTCCTCTGTCTGGATATAAGATATGAACTATGCGCGTCGCACAAAGTATGAACGTTATATAGGATTCTTGTACAGTAGGTAATTGTTAATGTTGGGGCCGCCAGACATCCGAGACGCAGCGGCGCCCCGGCCGGAAATCATGGTATAGTGCAGTTGTTCCGGGCCGTGGGAAAGAATGAAGCGTAAAGTTCGATACCTCCTCTTCCTGTTCCCTTCGCCGCGCAAGGAGTAAGTATAACCGGTACGGCTTGTTTGTCCGTTCCACAAGTACTGTCTGCTTCTCATTGCCGGCCTATGATAGCTTGTGGGTTCAAGTGCACGCTGGTAGTTGAGTGCCATAGACACCTAACCTATTATATTCATATGGGGTCTATTGCAGCGCATAATGGGGTCGGGGGGTAAGAGGGGAGAGAGAGTAGAGATGTGGTGGGTTGATACGAGTGCGAAAGTTGCAAAATTCCTTAGACTAATTTTCAAGGCTTTTCCGGACTACATGCTTTTGGACAGACCTCTGAGAAACCGAGGTAGTAGTAAGACCACCATGTTGAGCTTCTAGTCTAGTATTGGCATAACTGCCTGCCTAGTTACCTATGGTATACTTCGAAGAGAACATCAACTGATCAGTCTTAGGTTAAGGCAGGTCCTAATACCATCAACGCACGTAACTTCATAGTTTACTACAAGAGAATATCCCTTCCGAACGCTTCTTGGAGAGTTATTCGTCTTTCACGATAACGTGCCTGAGAGATCGTAGACTAAATGACTATCACTTCATACAAAAGAATGATCGAGGCAAGTGAATTAGACAAGTTTACGAGGAAATTGTGGAGAATACAGCAGTAGAATCGGCAAACCTGGTAGCCATTTTCTACTATATGTAACCCATCCAGCAAGGTTCTCACTCTAGAGTAGTATATGAGGCGAGGGGGTATTGAGTTGCTGCCATCCTGATTTAACCTCTGCTCCCCTTTTATAAGTTGGGGTTTCTTACATTGTTTCGATCCATGGAGAATTGGATGTTTTGCTAATCCGTTACATGCCAAATGGAATCCGTCCTTTAGCCACTGCCTTCCGGTCGTTGAACATATTACTTCCTTGCCTATATCAATAACCACTGGGATGTCGAGACTGTTTTTCGTCAAGAATAACTGAAGGAATTATAACATATTGTATCAAGACCTCCCCAGATCTAGCAGGTAGCACTGTCGTAGCTTGGCAACGAAGATACTGCATTGTCACGGTAAGATTGAATATCTTTCTACCTTTTATAACAACTACCAGATCTTGTATTTAACTGCTGTAATAGGAAGTAAAGTATGCGGCGATTTAATACGCCCCGAGGGGTAAATGCGCTCGGCTGATTCGTGATACGACGGCCGTTGAGATAGACTAAATCGGCCAGTGTCTTCTTAGAGCTAAGCGGCGATATCCGACACCCTCCAGGCAATGAGAGGGGGATTGCTGAACGAAGACCGAGACGGCAAGGCTTTTCAGAACCCGCCAATCGAAGGTGCTGGTTGGTTACTGTCTTTTACTGCCTTTGGTCTACGTATGTCAACACAAGTTTGATAGGTGGTAAGACCACTCGTCTATCTCGACATATGCCGTTAGGAAGCACGGGGTTTTGCCGAGAGTGCTTAAGAGATCCGGCGATGGTGACAACGCGCATTGATAGGGCGGAGGAACTAATCCAATAAAGCAGGTGGTAGTACCAATCGATGTTGTATTAAGCTTGAGGCTCGAAGCTAAAAGGCGGGACCTGAGGGAGACCAGGATATGGAATGCATTACTGCCGCTTCTCGAGCCCGAAACGAAGCATCTTTTTTTTTTTTTTTTTTTTTTTTTTTCTTGGTATTTTCCTCGCCGCCCCAATGGTTCCTACACTTATAAGCTTCGATATATGCGCCAAGCCAAAGGACCCGACGGGCAAAAGATGAAGAAGAAGGTCAGGAATGATGTGGATACCTACTATGAACGGCAATCCGACAGGTCCGCGTATATCGACTATAGTTGCAAGAGGACTATAGTAGTAGTCCGTCCTAGCGAGATCGGGAAGGTCTAGCAATTATATACCGAAAACCCCGAGATCTATAACGCTTTGGAGATCATGGTAGTCAGTCGCATGACATCGAATCCCAGCTTCTCGATTTGCAACTCAGCTCGTCGAAGATCCGGCTACTCTCTCCCGGGCTGATAAGCGTCTTCTGCGCCAAGAACCCGGGCATTCCAGACCCCTGCGACACAGGTTTTCAGATTTACCAAGCTGCAGAAGCCGATCATACCCAAGATCCCAACTGCACCCTCCCCTCGCTGCCGGGTAAATTGTTCCGGATACCTGCTAAAGGGAGATCGACAGTTCCTTTTTAGTCGTACCTTAGAGAATCAACCGGTAATGCAATGCGGTGAGGAGACAATGGTAACCAGGTACGTTTCTAATGGAAGACTGTCATTCATACTTGATAGGGGGTTACAATCAATGAATATGTCCTCTAATTTCGTGACTCCGCTATGTTTTCCGACAGGACGACAACGTTGACAAAACTAAGCGGCAGTGTTATCTTCCATCCCGTCGGACCTATAGCGATCTCCTTCCGAAGTTAGAAGACGGCTTGTTATCGCCCATGCGATTTCTCCCTAGACATGTTCCTGCAGCATCGCCTCTTAAGACAGACGAGTAGGGTTGTTACACTAACGTGGCTCTGCCTGAATTAGGATGCTGGTCATTGGTTATATTGTCCATGCTGGAGACACATCATGGCGTTACTCCGACTACCGTGTTGATGTAGCTATGACTGGTCATATCGCCGTCGAGTGTATGATTCTGCTGGCTTGGCACCTGGTTTCAACGCTTGAAGAAGACGGAATTCTCCTACCCTACTTTTGCAGCTTCCTGAATGTGTCTAGAAGGAAGATAATCGTTCTAGAGAAATACTTCACCTTGAGTCTTCTTGGTTGACATCGTGTATCAGCCGGCTATATAAGACCCCTTTCTTCTCTTCAAAGTAATAAGAAACTTCGGATCAGCAGGTAGTTCCAACAAGATTCTCTAGCAGCTCATAACTAGTCCAACACAATCCGTATATCTTCAAGATGAAGTTCGCCGCCAGTATCTCGCTACTTGCCGCTGTGGCTAGCGCTCTTTCGGTCGACCTGAACAAGCGCGACTCTCCTCTCGATGTCAAGCTTGAGATGGTTGGCAACACAGCCGTCAAGGCTAGCATTACCAACACGTACGTAGGAGTCGGGTTCCAAAGAACTCCTCCCTTCCCCTATAAGCTCTGAGAGGCGGGCCGGAACTAACTCGATATTCGTAGTGGCGCTTCTGACTTGAAAGTCTTTAAGACGGGTACCTTCCTGGATGAGAATGCGGCCACTGAGAAGGTTGCTATCTACCAGGGCGGTGAGTTTCTCCCTAATACGTACATTCCGGCGGAGGTGACTGACGGAGGGATTCACTAGGCAACAAGGTCCAATTTGACGGCATTCGCCTCCGCGTGCTGACCACTGGACTTGACGAGGAAGCTTTCAAGACAATCGCTGCTGGCGAGACTGTTGAGGCCACCTTCGACGTCGCCCAGGCATACGACCTTAGCGCTGGCGGCAAGTATGATGTTGTTTCTTTGGGAGCTATCTCCTACGCCGAGCTCAACACTACCGACATTGCCGGCATCTACTCGGTCGCTGGAAGTACTATCACCGCTGAGGTCGATGGCGCTGCTGCTAAGGAAGTCCGCCGCCGCTTCCACGCTAAGCGTCTCGCCGTTCAGTCCGACTGCACCGGAAGCAAGCGTACCGCTACCACCACCGCCATTAGCAACTGCCGCTCTTTGGCCTCAGCTGCCCAGACTGCTGCCACCTCAGGTGCGGCTGCCAAGCTAACCGAGTACTTCAAGTCGAGCTCTAGCTCCACACGCAGCACAGTCGCTAGCTTTTTCTCTAGGGTAGCTAGTCAATGCGGTAGCACTACGTCAGGCGCCAAACTCTACTGCTCCGACGTATATGGCGCCTGTTCAAGCGGTGTCCTGGCTTATACCCTGCCATCGGCCCAATATGAGGTCAACTGCAACCTGTATTTCACCGCGCTGCCAGCCCTGTCCAGGACTTGCCACGCCCAAGACCAGGCGACGACAACCCTTCACGAAACGACCCATCTCTACGGCACCGAAGACTACAACACCTATGGATACCAGGGTGTTCGTGGCCTGTCGGCGGCTCAGAACCTGAACCACGCCGACACCTATGCTCTTTTCGCCAACGCTATCTACGTTGGCTGTTAAACACGTCGCTGCTCGCTAGTCCCGCTGTTAGTTAAGGGGGGGGAAGGAGGGCTCTAAGGTTTGAGTACGGAACGCTGGGCACTGCTAGGGGAAGACAAAAAGGCAAGAAAGGAAAAGAAAATAAGCAACCCCCCTAAGGAGTCTAATTTTTCTTGCTTCCCCTAGAAGGGGCTGGTCAAAGGAAATATTGTTTCGTACACTGTCTTCTCCCGACAGTGGGACAAAGCCCGCAAGAAGGCGGGGAGCAAGCGCAAACTTCTCTTTGGGCGCAAAAGAGGGACTCACGTGTGACTACGATTGTTTTTTTTTAAACGTGCAAATAAATGTCTTTTATCTAGTATCACAAGGCAATTGTTCCGTTTTATAGGCATCAGCTTTGCAAGTGACATGGTTTAAAAACAGAAAACCACACGTGTTCAGGGGGCGCCCGAGTAACCATTACACTTCACCTCACCATCATTAAAACTACCTGATATTCGTTGGCCATTGCGTTCATTTAGTTTTTTGGCATCCTCAGGAAGGGTGTTCCTTACCACTTTAAGTTTTGATCAGCGAACCTCATATTGGGACCGCCCAAGCAGGACCGGGATCGATTTTCTTCTTGTCTCGCTTTTTTGGCCTACTACCCCTTCGACTCTGTGCTGCGCACTTACCTTTCACATACCTATCTCTAGATAACCATGCAGCCTTGGCAAGCATCGACTACACAATATGTACAACACCAAGCTGGACCACGAATATGTCAAGATAATCCGATGGATGACATGCGCGACGCCAAGAATACTGTTGCGCTGTTCGCCGACTACATTGATCGCTTACGGCCCGAGAATCCCCGGCCACACAGCACAGCCGAGCTTCTCGGCCTTTCGCCGTCCGTGGTTAGCCGCCAGGGATCCACGAGCTCTGCCGATGGGTCGCGCAAAGGATCATCGAAACGGCTTCACAGAACTGTGGGGAAGGAATGGGCCGAGTCGCCTCAGGGGTCACTTTGGAACCACATCAGCAAAACACTCCAAGACGTCGCGGCCGAGTTACCAGACGTGAACCCAACGGCGATACAAGAGTTCATTAGCGCCCCAGAGATTTTGGAGCTGGGGGCCGAGTTCGTGCGCTACTACCGCGAAGGCAGTAATGCTACAGAGAAGCCATACTGGGTAGCTGAAGACCTATTCTTCGATCTCCAGTCTGTGAAACAGGGCGACGTGGTGGCTGACAGGTGGACGCGAGCACGGGCAGAGAAGAGAGCAGGATGGGATCTGGCAGACCATCTCACGCGTTTCGTATTGTTAGCGGACAGCTTCCGCAGTCAGGCGAACCGCCAGGACTGGAACAAATGGAGCGAGGGTTTTGTGAGGCAAGTATCTTTCTACTTGTGCATCTTGCGATGTTTTACGATCAGAGATGCCGAGCAGCGACAAGCCAAACGGGAGGCGGCGCGAGACCGGGACTCGAAACTCTCAGCAAAACGAAGCTCCCATAATAGCGGTAGTAGCAAACTGTCTCGCCATAGCAAATGATGGGGGTATTCTAGGAAAGAGAGTAGTAATTAGGGATTACGCGTGTTACTAGATCCATACTAGGATACATGTATGGAGGAAAGGAGGAGGACCTGCGAAGCTAAGTATCAAAAGCGCTACATGGACGCCAATGATATCGTGATTCTAATACGAAGTTGATTAGTGAACGAGTATATCTGGCTAGGGATAAATGTGCTGCCTTTCGAGGGGACTCTGGACTATGAGTTGATATTGAGCTACCTACAGTAGGTAACATTAGCAGTGTCATTAATGATGCTACTGACACGCGTAGTTTCACGATAGTAAGTTAATGCTGGTTCGAATTATCGAAAAGATTGATGGGCTTGGAATACGTCTTATTGAGGAGACGAACACTCTCTTTGATGAGGGTAGGAGGGTAAGAAAGGGAGGACTGCTACGAAGAAATTATGTTGATTACCTTAGTAGGTACCTACTTACTTTAGGTACCAAGGTAGGTAGATAATTGATAAGCCCGATGACATGAATCAAAATAATAATTGATGTCTTTACCAAGGGAGAGATTTGAGAAATTGAAGAAAGTAAAAACATTTAGAGTAAAAACATGTAGTTGGAGGTGAAGATTTAGGTACAGGTAGAATTTAAAAGGTACTAACCTACTAACCTGGAAGTCGTGCAGTCCATAGGTAGGTGTACCTAGGTACCTATGTTTTGCATGTGGGCCGTGACAGCCTACCTGGTAGCAATTTGCCCGACTTTTAGGAGGGATGTTGTGTCAGGTTGAGAGGGTTAAAGATTTCCTGATTAGGTGAATATGTAACGTGGTCTGTGCTTTGAGCTAGTAGTAATTCAGCCAATAAAAAGCTAGGCTAAGAACTTAGGCCGTCCAAATCAGGAAAGGCTTCGGAACTAACAAAGCTTATATAATCATGGAATTACATAAGCAGGTATGGTTCTATTATATAGCCTGTAATTTGGGTAGCCTTTTATACGAGTAATGAACTTTCGAGATTTGGTTTTTTTTTTCTTTTTTTTTTTTTCTGGAAGCGTTTCCGAGGGGGTTTTCGCTTAAGGGTAGGCAAACGCAGCGCGCGAAGCGCGTTGCGTTTGCCAATATAAGGTAAAATATAAGAGGATTAAAATCTGGATGACATAAGCATTTCCTAAAAGTCGGGCTCTTGTGGTCTCCCTCACA
>KZ112979.1:129244-161654 GCA_002120325.1 Daldinia sp. EC12
CCCCCCCCCCTCGCCCCCAAGTTGCGCGCTCCTAATTAATTAATATCACTATTCGACAAATCACCATCATGGATGAGGAATCTGATATTGAGGATCGCGTCGCGTCTGATCTCAGTGACGATTCCAATCAAGATCTTGACGACTATGACTCTGATGAATCCGGCTCAGAAGATGCCAACTATCTTCTAGATATGGAAGCCGCCGAATCTGAAGGCGAGTATGATGATACGTCCTCAACCGCGGAACAGTTCTATTTCCCTCAGTTCAAATCATTACCTCCTGAACTTCGTGCCCATATCTGGGAGTTCTTCGACCCGGATCTTAGAGCGAAGGCGCGAGTCTTTTATATGATCGTCAGGAGAAGCCCAATAGAGTTCTGGAGGAGCGCAACTCTAATAGAACAGACTGCGCCGGCGAGGGCGATGTTGGCTACGCATCGCGAGAGTCGCGCTCTGGCATTGAAATCCTACCCTGACACTATTGGGATACATCGAGGAACGGGCATTATTCGTTATAACAGTGAGAGGGACGTCATACTCGTCTCCATAGGCTCTGTCCTTCGCCCTAATGACCTCGAAGAGTTCGTTTCGTCCCTCGGGGCTACCAAAAACCTTGGCTTTGAATACCTTCGAGAAGCGAATGAGGAGATACTTCATTCGAGGCTAGCGAGTCATCCAACGCTGAAAGCGGTATTTCGTTGCTATGACAGTCACGACTATTCCAGCCGTGAACTGAGATGGTGTGCGTCCGACTCAGTCCATCGCTTCTACACTCTACAGACAGAGAACGACATGATCTTGGGCTCCCAACCTTTGAAATCCATGTATTGCTGGCCTGATCTCGAGGACCATCGGGAATTTGCCGAAGAGCATGCCCAAACTATCGTTGAGCACCCCAAACCTTTTACGATTTGGACCATGATCGAATTTTCATTTAGTGAAGGGCTTCGCCGCTACGAAAGACTCAAGGCCGCAGCTCTGTCATCCGAAGAATGGGGTTCCGATGAGGAGAGCGAGCATGACTCGATATTCTTAGATGATGATATGTATGAAAGTGAGGGAATAGACGATGCGACAATCGAAAGCGATAGCGCCTCAGACGAGGAAAATGATGATTTGGTTGTGCAATCTGGCTCTGATGAAGACGATATGTCTGTCTTTAACGGGTTTTCTCCTATTCAGGACGAGAATCCTGAGCTCTATCTAGGTGATGAAATAGAAGTTGGCAGCTTCTCTAGCCTCGAGCCAGAATCTCCAAGTCACCATGATGATGCTTCGGAAAGTGACCTCTCTGATGAAGAGCCGGTTCAGAAGAGTGCCAGACGCAAACGTCGTATCGTATCTTCAGATGACGAAGATGAACCTGACGATAAGGATGACGAAGAGGTTAAGCCATTATCTCGACCTGCTAAGCGAAGTCGCATTGTCCTTTCTGATACCGAAGATGAGGATGATGAGGGTACAGACGAAGATACTAAGCAAGACCGCGACGTTGTATACGAATCGGAAGAGTCTAATGAGTCCGAGGATGAGGAACCCGTCAAGACGAAGTCGATGTCTCTGTTCGAGAAATTAAAGCAGTACCGCCAGGAAAACCCCATCCCATCGAATTCAGATGCTGGCTCTGATATTGAAGCATCAATCGGCAGTGAAGATTGGGACGGAAGCAATAATGACACCTTTCCAGACGATGAAGTTGAAGACGAGGATGAGTTGCGAGAGAATGGTGGACAGCTAACGGATATATCTGAGGAGCATCTCGATGAAGATGAAGATGAGGAGGATGGGTGGTAATAGGCTACAGGACGTAATGTGGTAATCTGAGAGGTACCGGCTATGAAGATATCAGTGATCATTCTGGTATATAGCTGCAGTAGTCTCTCGAACGGCGTTCATCGACGAATCTTACGTTCGGAAGGATAATACGTACATTGCATGGAGTCTCGGATGATTTTAATAGGCCAAAGATACCGATGCCCTGGAATTGGTCTGAATTCGTTTGCTATTTCGGTACGTCGAGCATTTGCACCTCTGAGTTAATGCGATGGATTTGGTCTCTAGGTAGGCTTAGAGTATGCGTTGGTTTCAAACCGTAATAATACAAGTCATTAAAGGTTATATACCTACTGTATATATAATGCATTCCCTCATCCGCATTGACGTGGCCTTTGAGAGAATCGGCCGAGCTATCGAGTTCGGGTTTGATGTTTTATGTAAGTTTCTTCTAGGTAGTTTTGGTACATACATACCTACCTACCTAGGTAGGTAGGTATGTATAGGTAGGTAGGTACATATGAAGGACAGCTATGTTTCTGCTCTATCCTATTTTGCCCTCTACGCTCCGGGGCCTCTCCCCGTCACGCAGCTGGCCTTCTATCACGACTTCCTCACCACTATCTCTGCTTCTATTTCTATCCCTATGCCTCCTATCACCACCCTTCTGGCGATCAAGCAACAGCCACAAACCAAATACGATCGCAGTAGACGGCAGAGTAAACGCCCAATACACCCAGAACCCAGGATTCTGGACAACGCCTAGGGCGGATTCAGCATGCCAGTCTAGCGACGGCAGCGCGAACAGCGCGGCAAAGAATGTCGCAGGTAGGAACGCCATTGTCATTATCGCTACCGTCCGCATGCTGGAGCTGTCGCGCCGCGCCGCCTCTGCTATCCTCCGGCTAGCATCTGCTAGCTCCGCATGTGTTGCCGAGTCTTTATGAGTTAGGAGTGCGAAGAGCTTTTGCGGGTCTCGTCAGTTGAAATTGCTTGTTTGCCCATTTTCTCTAGTTGTTCTGCGTCTTAGGGGTAGGGCGGAAAAGAATGAGAAAAAGGAAAAAAAAAAAAAAGAAAAAAGACGAAGAGATAGGAATTAGAACCTTACTACGGTTGAAAGGCGTTCAGCGCGCTCTTTGAGGTATTTGAGATATTCTTGAGAGGCGTGCATACGCCTCCTTAATAAGGGTATTGCTGCCACTAGACGTCGAGTGCTTTCGTTCTCAATTGCGGCATCCGTCGTCAGCGCGCTGTCAAGAACAAAGTCTAAAACGACATCTATTAGGCGAAAATGACGCTCGTTATTGGCGATATGATTTAACACTTCGCCTACATCCTTGATATAGACTGTAATTGATTCCATTCCTAGACGCTCCTCGATACTACTGGAGTGTCTGCTGTAGCCTGTCTCACGCTCTGTTAGCCGCACCATGTGCGCGCGGTATGAGATTTCACCGTCAAACATGCAGCAGACGCTTAATGCTGTTACATACGCCAGTAAGAACGGTGATTGCATGTGCTCCTGGTGCCGTCGTAGCACATTGACGAACCAGGCAGCAGGCGCGCTGCTGCTGAAGCTATGCTGTTGTCGTAGGATCCACAGAGCGTGCGTCTGTAGGGTCTGCTGGTTGAAAGTCCATACCAGTACGAAGTTAGACGTCCCGACGTAATATGTGTTCACATCTGCGGACGCATCCTCTGCTTCCCCGACCATATCGTGACCTGGAGAGGGGGAAGGAAAGTAATGGAAGCCATCATATTCGCTGCGTAGAAGCCATAGCGCCGCGGGGTTCATTTGCATCGCGTCAACGAGGCCTAGGAAAATACCCTTCGTCACCCATAGCGAAGGAAACGGTGTAGACCATGACTCCAACCGGCTGTCTATCACGACTAGTTTGAGGGAGGGAGTTGGCGGCGCAGCTATTGCACCTTTGCGAGAGCTCCCGCTACCAGGCTGTTCCCTAAAGAACTTGAGCAGGTGACTGAGCTTCAAATCCTTTTCAACGTAGGTTGTCGGTTCTGGGGGCAATGTATACAGGGAAATGGTACGGAGCTTAGGATCAGACCCGAGCGCCGTGTCACCATATCGCTGGAAGACCTCGAAATTCTCGCGGGCTAGCTGGGCAAACTCTTCCATACTGGTAACACAATAGACCCGGAGACTTTACCAATATTATAACATAGCTGAGATGATCACGAGAATGGCGTGAATAGTTCTCACTTTGTCGTTTCCAAGGTTAAGTATACTGGAGAAATAAAATGGTAAGAGCAATTAGAACGAACAGTTATCAGTCATTTGGCTACCTCACGAGTGATCCTGCCCCTGGAAGGATGAGTAGTAGCGGGGGCTGAGACAGATGCGACTCAGCCGCGATTCTCTCTTCCGATCCCAGCATTATCCCCACCTTGCACCTCTTACAACCTGGTAGCATCGTTGCTCAACGGTGTAGGAGCCAGGTAAAGGAAGGGTGATTCTGAGGGGTGCTACTATATCTTCAAGATGTGCTAAAAGAGAACAGCGACAAGGATGAAAAAAATGATATTAGACTATTGAGGCAAAAAGACGCGCCAGTCAACCAGATACAAAGAACAAAACTAAGAAGAAAATATCAGAAAAACAAACAAAAAACTTATTAACATATAACTACCTAACTACCTACCTACCAAGGTAAGTAATAATACGTTTGAAGGTAGAAAAATAAATGCATCAGCCGCGAATCGAACGCGGGGCCCATCGATGGCAACGATGGATTTTACCACTAAACCACTGATGCTTAGATGTTGAGATGTTAGATTTGCAGGATTTTATGGTACTTATAGTAGGCTAACATATGTCGCTACAAAGTAGAAACAAAGTAACAATAATCATTTGGTAACATGCCATTTTACTACGAATTAAATATTAAATAGTTAAATACAATCATTGGCATACATTTCTTCATATATACCTACCTATATATTCTAATTAGAATAAGTAAATATGTCACTTAACTATTACTTCAAATCTTTCCCCTCTAGATCCTTCGCTTCGACGCCGATCTTCCAAATTCGCCGGCCTTTCTTGTCGCGTCCCAAGTCCTGAAGATCTTGATTGTTTTCCGATTTAACAGGACGTTCTTCACCAACGGGTAACACCAACGCGAGGCCGTTCTTAACCCACAACGGCTCAAATTTACTGTGGGTTTTCAATCCCACCTTGGCGTAGATGTGGTCACTGCATACGCCGTAGGCGATGCTGATCTCGCAGAGCGTTGGCTTATCCGCTAGACTTTCACCATCATCTTCGAGCCATGTGTTGTGGAACCATCTTACCTCCGCCAGCGTGTTACCGGGCGGCAAAGGTTCGTTACTCGTAGGCCGGTAAGGGTATCGAACCAGCGGTGGAGGAAAAATCTCAACCCCTCGATAGTCGTCTTTCTCTATATTGGGGAATTCGGGGTTTTCCGCGGCGATGCAAGTAGTCGGCCTGGGTTTCCCGGTCGGGACGACAGACCCGATACGCGCAAGGACGGGGATTGAGCTGTACCAAGTCGAAGATATCTCATGCCATCTACCGGCTTCGAGATATTGATATGGTGCCGAGAGGTTCAGGAATCCCGGGTCGTTTCCGCTTTGATTCGGAAGGTAAACATTTGCGCTGGCGACGCCGGGTTCATAGATACCCGCGACAAGCAGAGAATCCCCGAACCAGTATTGAGTATCTCCTTTGAGTAACTCCTTGGTCCAGACCGTAGGGTCAGACTCATAACCCCAGCCAGTCCATCTTTGAGGTGGAACTGCCTCCCGATGAGACTTTAGCATGAGCGAGTACGTATACGGTATTAATTCGTACCTGCGCCGAACCGCGTCTCGAATGATCGGAGCTACCGACGGATATTGCCACGGCTCAATGACCTCGCCTATAAGGTTGTCGTCAGGATTGGTTTTGTAACAATTAATAGCGAAACGCGGCGAGTGGATGCCAAGCTGTATCCATCGAACGAGATGCTCTGGCGTAGGCTGAGGGCCTTCGAAACCGCCGATATCGTGGCCGTAGCACTTTATAAGTGAGACACAGAACTTTTAGATATAACAGAACTCGAGGTACTTAAGTTTTGATACTTACCTGAAGTAAAGAAAACCCAGCATTTAACGCCAACGCGTTTGCGCCTTTCATCCCTTCCCAGCTTGTTACGTTGTCGCCGCTCCAAGAGCTAGCACAGTATCGCATGGTGCCTGCTGTCGCGCTGCGGGTGAGAACAAAGGGGCGGACCTCAGGCTCGGCTTCGATCGTCGCGTCGTGAGAGCTCTTCCCCATGAGCTCGGTATGTAGTGCTCTACCCCAGAGTCCAACGTATTTGCGAGATTCGCCAGGTGGTACGGTAACAGTTTCAAGTGCGCATTGCCAGTCGTCGTTGGGGAGATTATATTCGTTGTTATCATTCCACATGGCATCGATTCCGACCTCCTTTAAAGCCTTTACTCCATTGTACCACCAATTATATCCTGCTTTGGAAGTGAAGTCAAGATGACTACCCTCTCCACTCTCCCCTCCTCCGGCGCTCCACAGTCGCGTGACGGCAGTAGCCGAAGTATTCGGGTCCCTAAAGAAAGCACCGGATTGCGATAGTTCTAGGTAGGCAGGATGATTTGCCAGAACATACGGCTTAATGTTCGCCAAAAGTCGAACACCATGCTTGTGACACTGGCGCGTGAATTCCCGTGGGTCCGGGAAGCGGTGGCGGTTCCAGGTGAAAACGTTTCTCGTCTTGGGTTCGGTTTCGGCTACCGTGTACCCCGAGCTCATCTGAAAGGCAGAACACGGCATGTCATGCTTTTCACAGTTCTTAATGAAGTTGAGGATGGAGTCACATGCGCGCGGAGAGTCTTCCATACTATATTTCATACCGCCGCCAATGTAGCCCATCATATACCGGGGCGCAAGCAACGGAAAACCTACTAGCTCAGCGTAGGATCGGACGACGTCTACTATGGTCCTTCCAACGATGAGGTACTCTTCAAGTCCGCCGTGGGCCTGTCGGTACACCTTGTAATGACCCCACATCCCGTCTATTTCGGACCCAACAGCCCAGGTTGCTCGGGAATGAGAAGCCGAGAAGATACCTACACAGCCCTCCGGAGTGACATTAATTAGTAGAGGGATGTGCTTGTATAAGGGGTCTGTCCGGTAAGCGTCGTACCCGAAAGTATCGCTTGCCGTTATATGAAACCCTCGACCGCTCAGATCCATTGGTGCGGCTTTCTCTCCAAGCCCGACATGTAAGCTGTCCGACTTGTAAGTCGTATAATGCGCAGTACCGGAGCCATCGACAGCATATGATCGGAAGTCCAGATCACGGTGGAGCGGCTTTTGTTGTTCGTCTAGGAAAAGAGAGACGATAGGCGTGTTCGACCAATTAATTTCAACTTTGATAAATCCAAATTTGAGAGTTTGGGTGCTTTTTTCTGTGTTGATGCTAATCTCAGTAGGGACGGTTCCAAGGGCAGGCTCCGGACGTCTTACGCTGGGATATGGTGGTAACGAGTGCTGGGCAGTGGTGAAAGTAGTGCGAAACACATTTGGACGCAGTGCTTCGAATGTAAACTGACATTTCCCATCATCAGCATTCTTGCCATTAGAAATAAGTGTTAGCGACAGAGTCTTCTCTGAGCTCGTCTGGCGCGGAGTCTCCAGCCCATAACTGGTCGGTACGTATTCATACTGCCTAAACATCTCCGGTAAGGGGGGTTATTAGAACTGAATTAGGTACAAGCAAAATCTCTCCTAGCGAATCTGCCCTTTGTAGAATATAAGGCTTTTAATAAGCACCGCCTACAGTTTGATCGAGAGGATAGTCACGCGAGCGGTAGGTGAGGGCGCCTCAAAATAAGTTCGTCCCAAGTTGCTTCTGGAACTCCGAGTATGTACAGAAAGTTCTGGGCTATTAACTCAGGTTTTACAGTTACTAATACTAATTTAAGACTGTAAGAGAGAAACCCCGATGGAGCTCCGGAAAAGATCACTTACGGAGCAAGCGGAGCGGGGGGAAAGAGGTAATGCCGCGGAACGGACCAGGTTTAGAGTACGTATTACCCAATAACTTCATCAAGACTATAAGTTGGAGAAGACGCCGAAGGGCCTGTAAGCCAGCCGAATTTCCCACATGACTATCTCTACTGCACATATTTGTGTTCTAGCTACGCAAGGAACCTACATGCGGGGCACGATCATGTACGGCATTTCACGACGGCGGGAGGATCCTCTCTATTTAATGTCGCCGCATATGTGATTGGTGCTATTTTGAGGTTGTCATGTATACGGACTAACCAATCATGGATGCGATCTGATCAGGTTGGCCTTCCTCGGACAGAGATAGGCCGGCGGTACCGGTTGAAACTTGGCATATTACCGTAACCCCGGCGCCGGATGTTTCGATGGAAGCTGCTCAGCGCAGTATCAGGTATATATGTTGGTATATATGTTCATCTCTTGCTTAATTAAATATTAATATAATTCGTAGTTGGTCGCGACGAAGTGGCGCCTTTTTCTCCTCGGACCCGTTGATCTAGACAGAGGATCCCTTAAGTGAGGGTTAGGAATATGTCACGAGATAAGACACTTGTTTTAAATTCCTGACGACAAAGCCTTCCTAGGTTTCAAGATGCAAAGTCCAGTGCTCCTTAAGTCTTTGCTAATCCTTCCCTTTCCATGTAATTGCTTGAACTACGACCATTGTTGGAAACCTATACTGGACCTTCGGAACTTTTGTACGGTAACACCTTGAGTACAGTGGATTTTGGAGGTTTATAGGACGCAGAATAGACAGGCTGTTATTTTATATATATTTATAATTTACGACCGTAGGCTCTTCTTGACATTTTTGTTCAAGTGGACTCCTAGTAGCAGTAAATGACTCGTTACAACTTTCCTAAAGGTGCACTTAGCCTGTACACGATACGATACCCAACTTACCCGCAGAGCACTAACTAAGGTTTATTTCCTAGCTAAGTGCATGCTTAACGGATGCTGTCATTTCCCCACGGGGCGTCGGTTCAATGTCGTCAGAATCATATGTTTCACCAGTTACTAGCAGCTCTATATTCATCGCTCAAGTAAGATGTATGATAAATCACCTGATACATGACTTGCGCTCTTAATGAGAGCGATTCGTGAAGGGTAATCTGATAATAATTCGATATGAGGTAAACACTTGGATGTGTCTGATAGCAATAACCTTAACTGACTTGATGTCTGTGATGTCCCTGTGATTCAGGTAGGAGAATGCACTATGCTGTAGTCGCGTGTAAGATAAGGTACTTCGAGTTAAGAAAGAAAAAGGTAAAATCATGTCTGGAACAATAACAGATTCCCTTACGTGAGAGTCTTTGTGACGTATATAGAAACTTGGTTTACCCCAATGGATGATGCTTGAGGTCAACCAAAGAGTTAGAGAGTGTAGCATATGATGACTCAAAAAAAGATTCACCAGCTGTTAGGAAGTAAGGGAGACTTAGTTTGGCTCTATTCGAGTTGCGCAGTGTATCATGAAAACTGGTATGCTGAGCTCAGGTCTAAGTTAGCTTGTCTGGGCCTTCGTAATCCATGCTAGGAACTGGAGCTTTCTAAACACGTTCCTCTGATCTAACAGGTAAATAGACCGGTTAAAGGATTAAATGCTATGAATTCTAATCAAGTAACTAGGTCTAGTTATCTAAATTCTTTAGCTTGCAATGTACGTCTTTCCACACATACATATATATATATATATATATAGCTCGCCGAACGTCACGCGATATGTTGGCGGCTCCATTCACGAAGTCGAATTGGTGCTGGACCATAATTATGTCACCTAATGATCATGTGGTGAGGCCTTGGGCAGAAGCTGCGCCTTGCACGAATTGACAAAGAAACCTGGAATGCCAACTAAGAACCAGCTGTCGCAACACGAAGCAGAAAAAAAAAAAAAAAAGGTACGAACCAGGCATGTACCTACATAGCAACCATCACGTTATATGAACAAACGCATAAATAGCTCCCCCTATTTACCTACCACCTCAAGGCAGATTTCGCATTCATATTACATTTATTTTTTTTTTCTTTCGCAAACCTAGGTTATCTCTTCTGAAATTCAATCACCCCATCCAAGCCCATCACCAATGAATGTACGCCTCTTCCAAGCTCCACTGACTTATAGATCAACGGTATTTTGCTGATACCACCCAGTCTCAAAATCATCGTCGACATATAAGTTTCAAGCCCATCGCACGATAGCAAGTTTCGTTAAAGGCCGACAACTTTATTTTCAATACGCTTTTCAACGCTATCTATACCAAACCGCTACTATTTAATATCCACGGGATGGTGAGTCTACCGTCTCCTTATCCTATCCACGAACAATACTCACCATATTTACATAAAGACTTCTTCAATGGACAAGGGACTGAATCTTCACTTATCCCCTGGTCTGAGCACCCCGGCGAAAAGCGGATATGATGTCATACTCGACATTTTGGCCGAGATGCGCGAACAAGGCGCCGACGTCCCTCCTGTGGTGCTTACCCTTGTGAGCCAACTCTACACGAGGGCTTATGCAGCAGAGGAGAACAGCGACCGCCTGGCTAGCAAGTACATTCGACTACAAGCAGAACATACTCGGCTTGTTGTCGAGTCCAACCAGTACTGCAAGGATGGTAACGAGGCGTGGAAGGCCAAGGCTAAGAAAACACTGTACGACGATATGCAGCGATCCGTGGATGCACTCATTGAGGCGAAGAGAGAGTTGCAGGATTCTATGAAGGGCATGTTTGACGAGCGCTTGGCTATGAGCACCGAGGTGGTCGCCCTGAGAAAGGAGGTGACGGAGTTGAGGAAGGAGAAAGGTCTACTGACAGCTGAGATAGCTATTAGAAGCTCTGGAAAATGACGGAAACTTCTAAACTGTGAATTGTCGGTTTCTATGATATATCGGTTATGCTGTCACCACTCCATTGAATATCTGTGCAGGATCGGACAGCAAATGCATTGCTACGAAAGCGCTTATTTCCCCATTATTTTCCTGTAAAACATTCCAATTCTAAGGAACTATATAGGCTTTGAGGGGATACATCTGCCTTTCAAGAACAAGATGCCCCTCCTTTTAGGTATTTATGTATAATTACATCCTTGACGCGGATGTAAGATTGGCTTTCCCCCATGAGACCTGGCAAAAAGGAGCAGCTTCGGTTTCGGTTTATTAACAAAATGAAGAATTAATCCAAAAGGGTATTACCAGCCCAGCTCGTCCAAGTCAAAGCTGGCTCAATCAAATCCTGCGTCTCTGTTATACGGGGTATTGGCTCTATCTATGTCTGACAGGTCTCAAAAAACCGTGATGCAAGCCCGGTGTAGAAGTTGCTCTCGCGTTTCTCAGTCGCGCGAGGCAGAGCATTATGTAACCCGATGTCCTCTATTGGCGAATATCTACGCCAATGCTCCAGAAGTATTTGCAATGACTTTGCGTGTCCTTATCCACAGTTTCCATGGTAGTATTGCCGCCTGTTTCAAATAGGAGTCGGTTCTGTTTATGCTCGTCCCATTTTTTCCAGACTGCTGAGTCGGGGTGCCGGTGCGTATTCGGATCGAAAGTGCGGATAAAACTTGTCCAATACGCCTGAATGACGGGAATGACCGGAACGTTGATGCCGTCATTTGTATAACTCGCCGGTGCACCCCCCGCGTTTTCAGGGCCCCATATTGCTGCTAGCTCTGCTGTGTGAGGCACACCCAGCCCCTGGGCGACTTGACCTGGGTCCTCAACGTTGTAGCGATAATTATATGAACGACTGACGCCATACTTCCTCATGGCTGAAGATATAAATAATCCCGGACACATATATCTCATATCTCCATAAACGTCACTGACCTGGCGCCACCAGCAGCCGGTGCTTGGGCAGCTATCGTTCTTGTTTGGATACATTGAGCTGATTTCATCCAGCTGGTCCCTGGTAAGATATGGGAATTGAGTACGTAAAAAAGCCTCGCTTTCGGCTAGCGTCGATGTGTCCCTAGGTGTGAAGGTTGTCCCTCCATTGGTATCATCGCCGTAGATTACGGGTATCTTGACGAACCTGCCCTTGGCAAAAGAATTATACGTGTAATCCGTGAGAAAGTCGTAATCGAGCACCGGGTTCCAAGAATAAAGTGGTTTTGACATCTCACCTGGATAAGGCAAGCCTGTGTTCTGGCTCTGGAGTTCCGCGGCAGTCTTATTTCTCAGACAATCGAGAGAGTAATAACCGGAGCATCCGACAAGGGCCGAGAAATTATCATAAAGATATTGACTCTCATCGACAGTAAGGACAGTGGCAAATGATACGGATTCTGCTGCAGCGGCATGGAATAAGTCGGTCTTTTTACCATCGTATGCTACCATTTGAAGACTGATACTAGCGGCGCCCGCCGAATCACCGCCCAGAACGACGTGTCCCGGATCGCCTCCAAACTGGGATATATGATCTTGCACCCATTGAAGTGCTTTCCGCTGATCGCGCAATCCATTGTTAGGTGTAATCTTGTCCTCGTGGGTGATAAATCCATACGGCCCCACGCGGTAGTTAAAGGTGACGACGACAATGGAATTTCCACTGGCTTCAATTAAACCGGATCCATTAAAATTCGGATTGCTGAGGACATTGAAACCCCCGCCCTGAATAAAGAAAAATACGGGTAACTTGGAGTGCCGTGTCGCCTCGGTGGGCGCATATACATCGAGAAACAAGCAATCCTCTGAATGACTATTGTCTGGCGGAGAATTGCTTGTTGAAAGGCAAAGTTTGCCGTGCTATTATAGAAACGGGTATCAGTAAAGATATAACACTAGGCTCTAACTAGAAAAATTGATACGTACCTTGTCGGCTATTTGTGTTGTCTTGTTGCATGGAGGATCTTGCGGAGGCATAAACCTCAGATCGCCGACGGGCGGCGCGGCGTACCGGATGCCAAGCCATTGCGTGATGCCGTTCGGCGTAGCGAAACCAACGTACTTATTGCAGTCCAAATCGACAGTGGTATCAACGGCGAATACAAGTCGGCACAAATGGCACAGCACAAGAATAACTACCTTTAACGTAACCATTGGAAAGTTCCACAAACCTCGGAAACCCTCCGAGCGGGAACTGAAGGACGTGTCGCGTAGATTAAGGGGGGATGTAGGAGAGCGGCATTATCCAGGATCTAGGTATTGCGGGCTTCATATACGTGATATATAAGGGAAGAAAATGGAATGATAGTCGAAATATGGTACTGACTGTATGGAGATTTCCCTAGAGGGCAGGCTAATAAGCATTCCACGACATCATATGACGGGATTCCACTCCGCCTTACGCCCTCTAGGTCTGAGGTCTGTTCTCACCTCCCTGTCCTCCATGTTTCCCATGTTTCCCATGTCTCCCATGTCTCCCATGTATCCCGCGCGTCCTCCCTTTTCCAAGGTCCGAAGCGGCGTGACCCTGCAAGCTGACAGCATTCCAAGTTGTTGGCAAGCCCGGTGCATAATCTCCTGGGCCTAGACCAGAAGAGCGCGAGCAACGTGAGCAATCAAGAGCATGGGTGCGCGTGACTTGGTGATTTAGACTGTAGGAGTTCGGGTGTAGACGGTAACATTAGGCGCCGGCGGCGAGCGGGTCGCGACACGCCATGCAGACGGCATCTTGACTCGAGATGAGAGAGATGCAAAAAGTTGGAGAAGGGAAGAAAAAAAAAATACAAGTAACAAAGTATCTAACCTGGTAGGTAACCTTAGTACATGTACCTAGGTAGCTTCCATTTAATTTTCGGCATCGGATTATGGGTTTGCGGGGGAACAGGGGGTTAAACTTTTTTAGCAATTGTGATGTGCTGTGATTGTCCCTGCGAACCGTAAACTTAATTTGGAGATTTATCGAAAATATGGAGCCCTTATGGGGGGGTCCTGGGGGGGTCCTAGGGGGTTCCTAGGGAGTTCCTCATGGTACCTAACCCCCGGAACTAAGTTTTGTCCCTTCGTTGTTTTTTATAGGTGGTTACCCAATCGGCACTTGAAGGCCTTGCTACCTGGTAGCTAACGTGCCGAATAGGTCCCAAATAGTTGTAGTACAACGCGTTACATACATACCTAAACGTACCAAGACAACTAATTCTTGTTCCCCTTGCAGGTGGCTTGCATAGATCAATTAGGGGGAGGCGTTCTTTATACGAGGGATTGGTAAATGCCTTACATTTAGGTAGGTACCTATACCTATTATTCTTTATCTAAGGTTTCGTTGTTTCTGCGCGGATGTTGTACTACTTATCCCACGATATCCGTCGTAAGCTGCCAAAAAACAATAATTAATTACTACCACGAACTCAGCCCAGCAACCTTGGCAAAGGGGGGGGGGGAAACGAATAGCAATACTATACACATAAAACATATAAAACACATAAAACATATAAAACACATAAACCACATAAAACCACATAATCGTTCACCCTTTGGCAAATTAACTTCTTTTGACATCCCACGACCCTTCGATTCCATACTGCCAAGATGCTCTCAATAATTAAGCCCTTGCCTCATTTCTTGGTTGACTTTTTCTTTTTTTTTTTCTTTCTTTCTTTATACGAGACATAATTATAAAAACGTAAGAGACGAAATCCTTTGGCCTCTTAGTGCAAAGCTGTGCCGTTTGCTTTTGAGCTTGGACAGTTCGTGTTTCTGCCGCACAGGGCAAATTGGTTTCAATACTGTGATGAACCCGTTGATACATATGATAGGTATTGTAAAATATTCCCGCAAGCGAGACGTGTATCTCTTGGCGACGTCTCGTAGATCGGATCTTCAGACCTATCATGCAAGTTTTTCTCATCTTGGAATGCAGGTACTTGTAAAATATCACATTATGGAAACCCGGATACTAGCGTCGCAAATAGGAGCCTCTGTCTCGCATCAATTTCTCTTCGGATGATTTATGATTTATAATCTATAAGGCTGCTCTTACCTGCAAAGTCCGGCTAAAACTCTTTAATGGTATTCAGAATGCGCCATCGATCTGGTGGAAATGAGTGCCCATATTTACCTACCTACCTACCTACCTACCTACCTACCTACCTACCTAGGTAACTATCTCTCTTATTCCCATCTTTAAGCATACCTCCTTAGGTACCTACATATACGATGAAGCAACCCCTCGCCCTGGATTTTTGGAACTTGCAGATTGCCGACATCAACGTAGTAGTTTCTTAATTTAATACTATAAATAAACTATACCAGATCGATAGTGCGCGTCCCGAAAGTTGCAGCTCGTACGACCTCTTGTCGTAATTTCATTTTCTGTACCCCTGGCTAGCATTGGGCGGTAATTCTTCATCTCATAGATGCGGCATGTCTGAGTTGAGCGTGGAATTCTCATATCTCTTATTAATGGATGCAATCGGAGTTACCTTGAATTAGTAGACAGGTCAGTTCCGTTTGTCCCGAAAGCACGGTACGACTATGAAAAACGCGTCAAAGCTCTTGGTTTTTTCTTCAAACAGTTAATGTTACTTAGCCACGCATACGGCAAATGATTTCGATATGTGATGACAACTCAGTTGTTGTTTTCTGTGGTTTCGAAGTCATAAGGTAAGCTAAAGAGTCATTTTCAACCACCCCGTGATATCAACCGCTTCACGAGCCGAATAGTATATTTTCAATGTCGTCGTTTAAACCGACCTTACTTAATTCTACTAAGGTACCAACATGATCGTCGGTCTCATAATGCACATACGTCATAATTACTACCTACTTCGTATGTTACCGCTGCTACGAGGATTGAGATCCCCCATATGCTCGGCTTTTCTTAATGGAACCTCTGATGAAACCTATCAGGGTATACTATTAAGCTCTGCTCTGGTATCGTCATGAAAGGGTTAGATCGCGATAACGTCATGTATGCGAATAAACAAACACCTATCTGATTACAGTCACCTCCCCGGCAAATCCGTGGTCCAGGAAGAGCAGACTAGAAGCATATCCGTATGTGTTTACATCGTCTAAGTCCCTATTTCGGTTATCGGGTTAATGTTGCTCGACTATTTGCTACGCAGAGCCGAGTGCCCTGGACATGGCACCGGCGGTCATGATCACAAGCGTAGCAATTGGTCGAGACCGATCTGTGTCTAACAAAGGTGAGATAAGTTTTGCGTGTGACCTTTAATCCTTGACAGACACGCGGCGACGTGCGGAGTAGAAATCACCATTTGGGACATGATGAGGGAGCACCCCAGCCCTTTTCCCACTTACTCCTCATTGCCGGACCTGGTTATCGGTAACACGCCTTTATATCATATGCTTCACTTACATCACAGGGCATCACCAAGTTGCCAACGAGAAAAAAAAAAAAAAATATCCGACGACGCTACGAGAACCATCGCAATGAACGTGACTAAGGCGTCAGCAGCAGAAGTCGAATATGCGACCCCGTTGTCAAATCCCCATCGTAAAGGGCATGACAGCAATGACAGCAGAGACATCGCGGCCTCATTCCTCGCCCAAAACGTTGCGGGGCAGAGGGTATCCTTGACTCCGGCAGAGGTCGGCGCGTGTCCTACGCCGCATTGACATTGTCATACTCCCTATTATGCTGATAGTCTACTTTCTGCAGGGGCTCGACAAGACGACGCTCGCATACTCTTCTGTATTCGGGCTGATCGAGGACACGGGACTCGTAGGCGACCAGTACAGTTGGCTGGGCAGCATTGTGTACTTGGCGCAGCTCATTATGCAGCCGCCGTTGGCGTGGTTGCTCGTGCGCCTCCCTATCGCCAAGTTCACGAGTGCCATGGTGTTCCTCTGGGGTGCATCGCTTACATGCATGGCAGCTGCGCATAACTTCGGCGGCCTATTAGCTACGCGTTTCTTCCTAGGCGTGTTCGAGGCGAGCGTTGCGCCTAGCTTTGTCGCCATCACGCAGATGTGGTGGAGAAGACGAGAGCAGACTGTTAGGACCAGCTATTGGTAGTAAGTTTAGGTCGATGTCCTTTTATAAACTATACTCTTTTTGCGGTGTGCGGTGTGTGTCTCGTGTAAAACTTGTACTCGAAACACCTATACTCTTCTTCCGCGTGCTACTTCAAAGATTGCCTACCCCTGAGAACGGTAGGCAAGGCCGAAACACGTTAACACCAAGTATTCTAGTGCCATGAACGGATTCACCAATATGGTACGTTCAGTTTCCTATCCTATGAGAAACTTAGTTTGCTGAAGTAGGCGAAGTTTGGCGGTTTGATCACTTACGGCTTGGGCCATATATCGTCGCCATTACGTTCCTATCAGGTAATCTATTCGTTTTATCTCGGAATTGCTGCATCTTAGACTAACTATAATGCACAGATCATATTCTTATTCTTCGGAATCGTCACCATTGCTTTTAGCTTTGTTATGTTAGCCTTCATGCCAGATTCACCGGTAGAAGCAAAGTTTTTGAGCGAGGAAGACAAGATAATAGCCATCGAACGGTTGCGCATGAACCAAATGGGTGTAGTATCACGCGAATGGATAAACGACCATCTCAAGGAGGCCCTGCTAGATCCAAAGTCGTGGCTCTGGTTTGCACTGGTATTCTCGATCAGTATTCCGTCCGGGGGTATCTCAACGTTTGGGCCGTTGATAGTGAAAACTTTTGGATTCGATCCATTTGGGACTATCCTCTTTAATATCCCTTTCGGGTTTGTGCAACTAGTCGCAACTGTTGGCGGAGCATTCATAGCTCAAAAGATTAAGAAAAAGGGACCTGTCATTGCTACGCTTTGTCTACCCCCTATAGCTGGCTGCGTAATGCTTATGGTACTTCCTCGAGACGCCCCTCATCGAGCGCCCCTTTTGGCCGGCTACTATCTTATTTCTGTCTATCCCGGAATTAGTGAGTACTATAATTTAGTGATTCCAGTAGAGATACTAACAATTATGTGCAAGCTCCACTCATTTACTCGTGGGCATCTCAAAACACAGCTGGAGATACCAAGAGAAAATGTACCAATGCTGTGCTTTTTATCGGCCAGTCCGTGGGGAATGTGATCGGACCGTTACTTTACTCACAGACAGAGGCTCCGGGCTATGCTAAAGGCTTACGTTCAAACCTGGCACTCTATATCGTAATTATCGTTTTCGTCATAATTATTACTATTTACCTCAAGGTTCTTAATGCGAACCATGCTAAGAGACGTGTGGCCATGGGTAAAAGCGCAGTTATCGTTGATACTAGCCTGGATCCTTCAGAGGATGCTGCTGTAGCCCACCAAAACAGCGATGGAGTTAGTAAAAATACAAGGAACACAGAGGGCGGCAACGCCACTGCTGGCACTCCGACTAAAGATGTGGAAATCCCTGGTGAGCGAGCGTTCGAGAACTTAACTGATCTCCAGAACGAGGAATTTGTCTTTGTCTTCTAAGTTTTCTGTTGATATCTGTACATCGAGAATGAAATAATATGTGATAATAACCTCAAATTTGTTATATAACCTCCTGCTCGAAACATCGAAACGCTTTCTAGCGTCTTTGCCTCTGGGATCATTACTTGTTACTCGAATTGTAGTTTATTATAAGCTGATTAAAGTCTCAAGCCTTCGGTCGCGATTTGTAAGGTATTGTATGTAATAACCTCATTCTTATGGATCCTTAAGCTATCGACACAGCTGGCCACACTGTGAAACTTGTGGCTCTTTTCAAATCTGTATGTTAGGTATTAGTCAATCGTCTTATTAAACTAATTCTACATTATACTCGTACCTGCTTTGATGTGAATCCTCCCTTTAATATCGTGTAGGCTCATACATGTCAATGAGGGTAGCTGAATCCTAATAGTATTAATCACAAGTTGGCAAGGCGGAGATATTTTCGGATTAGGGGTATTTTATGGGGGTTCAATGGTATTCCGAAGCCAATTCCCCGGCGATTTGGATAATACTATGAGCGCCAATTCTTGGTAGTGTTATTATATATATTATTATTGCCTTAATTCCTTGAATATTCAGGTTTAATAAATGTACTTTGTGGCCGCGATATCATTCGTGTAATATGATTCTTGTTTCTTACCAAATCAGTCCTTTATAGAACTCAGAGGTAATGTTGGTTCATCAACTCTATCACCTCCTATAACCACCTGTAGCTAAATACCCAAGTCAATACAATCAAATACATAGCTTGGAGGCACCACTCAGCTATGTAGTAGGACTGATTATAAGTATATCGGACGATAAATTTACAGATAGTTTACGTGCATAAGTGCCAACTCGCTATAGTGCATGGCCACATCCCAATTTGATCGGTCAGACCGTCTGGACTGTTCCGAAAGTGATATCCTTTGAGGCTTTTTGAGGGGTTGATTTGTTGATATAAGTGGAAAGCGTACTGTGAATAGCAGGCTGGCACTTGTGGACATGCCTAGAGAACAACGCTTTGACCTTGGCTTGTCGACATTTAAGGGTCTATTACGTATTAACCTAGATAATTGTTGACTAAAACCACGCAAATTTCGTACCAAATCATCAGGTTGTGCGGTAGATCGCTTTAATGCTTCAGCTTAACACAATCATTCGATCCATCGATCATCGACGATCCCTCCACGGATGACGCCAGTCATATCTCGGCCCTGGTTGTCGGCCGCTAAGGCTATTAGCGTCACTAAGGATCTGCAGATCCGGGTCAACGAATCAAACTGATTTTTAGGTCAGTATCGGAGCCGCAAGCCAACCTGCTAGATTACGAATGGCTCACGAGAAATCTGGATCCTGGTTCCGGGGTCTGACAAGCTTAATGGAACAAGTTTCTGCCCACACCTCTGACGCAAGCCACATGAGGTATGCGTTCATGTGGCGTTTCTTCGTAGGTGAGCATAACTTTTAGAGAGAGATATTACATCATATTATATCGTGTGGCTTGGGGGAATATAGGAATAGAAACAGTCCTCTTGGTAATATAAATTAAAGTAAATCTCGAGCTTGCTTGGGAAGAATTGTTTAATGCGATCAACTACGAGACACTCCCTAGATAACTTCATAAGAAAATCTAGCATATCACTTGACTATCGATTATAACTCTCCACACGAAAGTTAAACATACTCCACAACCTACAATGTCAAACAACAACCAGAACGGTGGACTCCTCGGCGGCCTAGTTGGTGGAGTCGATAACGTCCTAACTGGGGGCGAAAAGGCTAACGGCCAAGGCGGTCTCCTCGGAGGTCTCGGCGGTGCCGTCGGCAGCACGACCGAAGGACTCGGTAAAGGACTAAACTCGACTACTAGGGGTGTAGGAAATGCCGTGGGCCAGACAACAGAAGGTGTTGGCAACACCGTTGGCGGCGTCACGAACTCTTTAGGGAGCACCGTCGGCGGTGTTACCGGAGCGGGCGGAGCCTCCAAGAAGAACGACGATAATGCTTTCAAGAGCTATGGTATTTGAGTGTGGGAAGGATAATGGGATATGATGAACGACTAGTTACCAATATATTTAATGAATCTGGGTTTTGGAAATCGGAATTGGCTTGATTAACTTCGGAGTCTTGATAAATTTGTGTTTCTCCGAACATTGTTCTTGATTAAGAGAATAAATCAGATCGTCCGTCTTACACGGTGAAATAGAGTGATAAGGTTGTGGCTCTCGTGGCTGGACGTGAAACTCTTTCGTGGCTTGACTCGCTGTCATTGAATTGGATTTGTTGAACTTCTACGACAGACGACAGACGTTATCGATTAGTGGGGTTAGGTCGATTAACGGGTAATATTCGTAAACCAAAGTACCTAAGCTACTGTACATACATACCTACTAACCTACCTAGGGAAAGTACCTAACTACCTAATGATACTTCATACAATACATCGAGACTTTCATCTTCATTCATAATTGAGCAGAAATTGGGACATCCGATCCGTCCCAATACAAATACCAATAACCTAGATGGCAGCCAACGAAGACGAAGACGCATCATATGTCGACTACGATGCTTTTCTCGACCCGGACTTCAGCCCTTCGTCTTTCGCTAACAGCCTCGTCCTTGCTACGAATAACCCCAACGATACTCCCCTAGACCTCTCGACGCCGTTGTCCAAAGTACTCTTCGATGCCCAAGAGGTCGACTCTCATATCGATCTTCTTACTACCCGGTCCGCCATCCCGCTTTTAACTTATACTAAAGAACAGACGGAAGCAAGTGGGAAGATAATATCCGAAATCGACAGTCAGGTCAAGAACTTAAACGAGAGCTATAAACAATTAGAGAAAGAGGTCATACAAAAACATGCCGAAGCTGATGAAGTACGACAAGTTGCTTCCCGATTATGGGAAACATTAAAGCTAGGAAGGTCTGTCGGTCGCTGTCTTCAATTGGGTCGCCAGCTCGAGATCCAACATGCCGAAATATCTAGCTCGGCATCAGCTACTGCGACTAGTAGCAACAAAAAGGAAGATCACAGGGCACTAGTACGTTGCGCCCATACGATTTTATCATTACGGGAGATACTCGATAAGAAAGCGCCAGGAGAAGAGGGCCACGGGCTCGATAAAATCAACGCAATCAAGAGTTTACAGGACAATGTCATAGGACCAATCGAAAGATCCGTTAAAAACACATCAGAGCAGATCATAAGAGAATTCAGCATCGGTTCCGCTTCGGGGACAGCTACCTTTGCACAGAGTGAGGAAGCCAAGGCTCGAACGATATCAGCTGCTATCACTCTTTACCTCATATCGCCCATCACCGGCACGAAACCTGATAAATGGACACCTCTGCTCCTTCTACAAATCCTCGAGGTATACCTGCGAAACGCGTTGCAGAGCTCTGTCGCATCTCTTGCAAGATCGCTTGCGACGCTACCGTCTTTAGATAGGACGTTAGCCGAAATTTCATCGCGATGCCAAAATATAATCGCCCTAGAGATCATCCTCGCTTCAACAAATGCGCCTGCGCATCCACTCTTGCCGGCGCATAAGCACGCGTTCGACAAATCTAACCTTCTACAGCCCCTATTGGCATATCTCGAGACGGGCTCGCTTGCGTCTTATTTTTGGAGGACTATGGCAAGCAGCTTAGCGACGCGAGTTCAAGAAATTGTGAACCGCGGAGGTGTTTCAGCGCGTACATTAAAGACAAATCGTAACAGCGTAGGAGAGGCTATTAGAGAATGCGTTATCCGGGGCACTCAGCCTCCTAGCACTGTCGCAGCCGCCAAGGGGAAGGCCCCTAAAGGGGAGAACGAAAAGAGTGGCGGGTGGGACCGCGAAGTAGCGGTGATGGTTAGTAGCGTCGTTGGCAATCTTGGTAGATAATACCGATACGGCAATATATCGAGTCCAAGCTCCCTACTCCGTGGAAGCGGTCCTAGAAATATGGGTCGCCGTTCCGTGTAAGCAGAACCTCTGGAGCGACTATTGATTGCGAGCCCCTTTTTCTTGAGGAATAGGGACAGCCTTTACCGCCTTTGAAAATGGCGTGAGCATGTCGGTTGGCAATGGTTTAGGTGCAACGCAATTGACCTATCAGATCCATTATGATAAAGCTCTAAAACCGGGTTACAGCTTTGCGACGATATTATAGAGCAGAACGCAGAGTGCTGCATTGCGGGGGTTACCGGGCCGTGAATGCCCTCATGCTATAGCAATGCCAACGTCTAATCCCGCAGCGCAAAATGGCTCAACACCTAGTGTTTAATCTAGTCGCATCTACCTTACAATGTATATTAAGCCAAGAGTTACGTGCAATTTTTATTTATGCCCGGTTTAAGCATACCTATTCGTCCGTGAAAACTTCCTTGGGCGGAGTTTCTCGGGTTCATTACATCGTAGCCTTATGGTTCGACTTATACAATACCTACCTCCCTAGGTACCTATCTATTGGTTCTTTGCCCAACGTGACGGTTCTAGATGGACAGATGTGAGAGGCCCAAAGACGGGCCGTTTCACTGCAGTAGAGGCAGGTCTCGAACATGCAACACGACTTTTCTACTAGTTAGTTACATGTAATTATGCTATTGTTTTCAAGGTGTTTGGATTATATTGTACGCATCCGCCACCAGCAGAGTAGCCGAGTGAAGTTGATTTTTGACAAGCGGTATGTCGGTAACCAATAATCAAAAACTGTTACTCATCCAATTGCAGACTTTCCGTTCAAAGAAAGTATCGTCGCGAGACTTATTTGCTGTGGGGATGATTAATTACATGCTTTTTATTGAGCCTACTAAGGTATAGAACCTGTTAGGGGTTTGGAGAAAATCCAATCGTTGATGATTTCGATAGTGCTTACCTAGGTAGGTACCTATAAATTGACATGAACTGCTGAGTATTGCAGATGCGCACCAGTCATCTTCCTCTTGCTCGTATGGTGGACACGTTGGTATGTCATTTACGTAGGTACCTACATAGGTACCTTAGTAGGTACTAAAGGTCCCACATGACATACCTTAAGCCTTAAGTTAGGTGCGTTAAGTACGTGTTAGATGCTCGAGTTATATGCGGCCTTTTGCGGAACCTTGGGTTAGTACATGTAGTGTATGATATGTACATGTACATATAAACCCGTTCGGCCGATTAGCGATTACATGTAATGCTCTAGTGCAGTTCAATTGCTGGAGAGTACTAAGAGGTTAGTAGGTATTACATAGTATAGTAGGTACTTCATGTGCTTATATTAGTACAACTAAGCGGGTGGTACCTGTGGCGTTAGACTCTGGTAGTTCTTCTTTCCCCATAAAACTATTTCGACACATACATACAACTTAAATACCCTCATCGAAGCCTCGGTGCTTCTTCCTTTCCTGAAGTCACATTTAGGCTATTTTTTGCTCAGTTGTTACACCTCCAATACGTCATTGGTTCGAGGTACGTATCCCCCTAGACGAGACTAGTCTGGGGTCCCCCCGTTGGCCAATGCTTTTCCACGCCTTTCCATTTCTTCTTCCTTGTCCATGATGTCTTCCACAAATTCTTCCCAGCCTGTCTTTCAGCATGTGCCAGCGTCACAGGCTCACACAAAAAGTCTTACCCCACTATCGAAGATATAGAATACATACAACTGCGTCTGCAATCATCTCAAATTACTTTCGTCTGGGGACTTCTGTAACGCATTATAGGACAACGTTGTTTGATTGCTCGTGCAACTGGTGCCTCTTAATTTGACTATCCTCCTTGTTTTTAATTGAGTCTCAATTGAGTCTTCGTGGTTCGTTTATCTTTTTTTTTTTTTTTTTTTTAAAAAAAAAAAAAAATACATGCTTTTTCTTATCTGGTAGTAGTACGCACCTACATTTCAACACCGACATTAGTATTTACTATACCGCACGGCCTAAACAGAAACTTCAAATTTGGATCCAAGAACGAAGAAAGACCGAGATCAGATCACCTACAAGTTTGACCTTGCTCTTTGATTTTTTTTTTATTTCACTATAGTGGGTTCCCCTTGCTTTGGCGCATTTCGAAGAACTTGTCGCCAGGTATTTGTAGCCCACATCCCCCCCCCAAGGAGCAAAACCTCCCGGTTGCATCTACCACACCTCCCACCTATCAATATCACTATCAGGTATCATCACTTTGCTTCTATGCCCCACTATCGTACCTAAATGTAAGAATAAACCAATTATCACGACGACGATGGTTGCCCCGCTATGAGTCTATGCTGTTCTGGCCTTCTAGATTCTGCTTTTCCACTGCTTTCCCCCCTACCTTTCCTTCCCCATATTTGAAGTTGTCTATGCCTACTTAGTCCTCTTCTTTACGTTCTCCTTCCTGGCTTTGACTGCCCTGTCGGTGTCGTCCTTCGTCTATTATCATTGCTATCGACGACCCTCCTAATTTACCGATTGTCGTTATAACCCTGCTCTCTCCCCCCCCCCCTATATCGCTGTCACCGCTACATCTCCTTGTTTGCTACGATATTATTCTGCCAGTTAATCACCTTAGGGAAATAAAAACTAAACAATTATGGCAGAACGTGGACAAGAAACCGAGACCCTCGTCACTAACAACATCATAAGGGAGGCCGAGCAAATGTCTCTCTCCCCTCGCGAAACGCTCAACGAAAGCGATTCTCAGGAATCGCCTGACCTACCTCCTCACCTTCGAAAGTCCGTTACGAGAGTGCCCGTAACCCCAGGCATTCAGCCCTCCACCTATTTATCACGAACAAGCACCGACTCTATCAAGTCTGCCAGTCCGAGCTACTTCACAAGGGATCCTGCTAGCCAGAACAGTGGTGTATCTCGACCACCTCCGGCAGAACCCCCATTGGATGGATCCTCTCCCACAAATTTGGTAAAGGGTGCAACCTCGGACCACGAAGTCTTGCGACGGATGAGTGTTTCGACGAAGGGGCGAAGGGAGTCTATTTCAGAAATCCGAGCCGCGGCTCCTGATTTGGCTCTCAGCGGGAATATCATCTCGGTCACTTTTACGACACCTTACTCCATCAAATACCTCAAAAACGGAGAATGGGTTAGTTTCATGTAATATTCGGAGGATTCTTGTCTTGAAAACTAACTTCGAACAGGAATTGGACCACCGTCGTGGCCAATCAGCCCTTTTCGACTCGTTCTCCTACCTCTCGTCCGACGAGGCGCCTTGGAATCATAGTGTAGTTGCGTGGACTGGCGAGATTGAATCGCCTTCCGAGTCCTTGTCTGCGCCGGAGGCTATTTCCGACACGACTGCCAATATTCCAGGTTTGAGCCATCTCTCCGCTCCTATACCATTGGACGGAGAAGCGCCGCCAACACCCCCCGAGGTTGATGGTCTGTGGATTAAGCGTGAACACCAGTTGAAGCTAGAGCAACAACTAGCTCACGACAGGCGCATTAAAGCAATTCCCGTGTGGCTCGCTGATGACAATGAGACGAGCGACGAGGGTATTACGTTGAACAACCAGGCACGATGGCGCCGGTACGCTGAGCACACGATATACCCCCTATTCCACTACAAGCAACATGAACCCAACGATGGCCGTTCGGAACGTATCGAATGGGCCGATTACTTCCGTACCAACTTGAAATTTGCTGATAAGATTATTGAGATCTATAAGCCAGGGGATATCGTCGTAATTCATGACTATTATCTGTTGCTACTCCCTAGCATGCTACGGCAAAGAATACCCAACATGTACATCTCTTTCTTCCTTCATTGCCCATTTCCCAGTAGCGAGTTTTTGAGATGTCTACCGCGAAGAAAAGAGGTTCTCGAAGGCATGCTTGGCGCCAACCTTGTCGGTTTCCAGTCGTACAGCTACTCGCGCCACTTTGCTAGCTGCTGCACCCGGATCCTTGACTTCCCTTCGGACTCTGTCGGCGTAGATGCATACGGGTCCCGAGTTGAAGTCGGCGTCTTCCCAATCGGCATTGACGTAACTAAAGTAGAGCAGATGGCGTGGTCAAAGGAAGTCTCAGATATGTACAAGGCTCTAAAGGACCTTTATAAGGACAAACAGATCATCGTGGGACGCGATCGGCTGGATAGTGTCCGGGGTGTGGCCCAAAAGCTTATGGCATTCGAAAGATTCCTCGAGCTTTATCCTGATTGGAGAGAAAAGGTAGTCTTGGTCCAAGTCACCTCCCCAAACACAATTGAAGATGGAGGTGAGGAACCGGAGAACAAGGTGGCAAGCAGAGTTAACGAGTTGGTTATGAGGATCAATGGCACGTATGGAAGCTTAGGATTCTCACCGGTACAGCACTACCCGCAGTATCTGTCACCGGAGGAATACTTCGCGTTACTGAGGGCTGCAGACATCGGCCTAATTACCTCGGTCCGGGACGGGATGAACACGACCAGTCTGGAATATGTTGTGTGCCAACGCGATACCCATGGCCCGCTAATCCTTTCCGAATTCAGCGGTACTGCAGGTAGCCTGCGCGACGCCATACATATAAACCCTTGGGATCTCACCGATGTTGCCCACCAAATACACAACGCTCTCACCATGTCCGCCGAGAAACGTATGGCAATGCAGTCAAGCCTCTATCAGCACGTCACGACTCAGAACGTTCAGGTTTGGATCACCAAGTTCCTGCGCAAACTGGTCGGCACGCTGGCATCAACTAAGAACCAGAATGTCACGCCGTTGCTGGACCGTACACTAATGCTAAAGCAATACCGGGAGGCCAAGAAGCGTCTCTTTATGTTCGACTACGATGGTACACTGACCCCTATCGTACGGGATCCTCAGGCGGCAGTTCCATCGGAGCGTGTTATCCAAACCCTCAAGGCCCTTGCAGCAGACCATCACAACGCTGTCTGGATTATTTCTGGCAGAGACCAGGACTTTTTGCAGCAGCATCTAGGTCACATTTCGGAACTAGGGTTTAGTGCAGAGCATGGAAGCTTTATTAGACATCCCGGCAGCGAGTCCTGGGAGAACTTGGCTGAGAAATTGGACATGGGCTGGCAGGCAGACGTGGTCGAAATCTTCCAAAAGTATACCGACCGTGTACCTGGTAAGCTCCCACCTTATAGTCACTCTTTACCGATTCCGCTAACGAGTAATTTTTAGGCTCATTCATCGAGCGCAAACGATGCGCGTTAACCTGGCATTATCGCCAAGCCGATCCCGAACAGGGTGTCCATTCGTCTCAAGCACTGCACAAGGAGCTAGAGTCAACAGTAGTTAAGAGGTGGGACGTAGATGTAATGAAAGGCAAGGCCAACCTTGAAGTGCGGCCGACTTTCATCAACAAAGGCGAGATCGCTAAGCGTTTGGTAAACGATTACAATTCCGACATTGCACACATAGCCTCTGGACAAAACGCCAAGAGCCAAGATGGAAAGCTGGAATTTGTCTTGTGTATGGGTGATGACTTCACCGATGAAGACATGTTCAGAGCTTTGAACGGACTCAGTGGCACCCAAGTCGATAGGAACCACGTCTTTACCGTTACCGTCGGTGCCAGTACAAAGGTCACATTGGCTAAGTGGCACATGCTAGAGCCGGAGGACGTTGTGGAGTCTATAGCTCTCCTAGCTGGAGTTGGACTAAGCGGCGAGGCGCATGAACAGCTAAGCCAAGTCAATCTTGCTACCGTTGCCGGACTCGAAGGCCGAGTACCTGAGTGAACCGGCAAATCGAAGGTATGATTATACTAGGAATAGTAGGCAGCATAGAAAAGCGTGGCGCTAGGTAGTTGGGGCTCGGTCTAGAGGGTTCGTTCGTACATTCGAAATAAAGCATGTCGCTTTTTCATTCCCACGCAGAATAGCCTGAAAAAGAGAGCATAGAGCAGCAGATGGCCCGACATCCCGGAGATGATAGTCATGGTCCTCAGATGATCCCCCTAGGCTTAGGGTATAGGTGGACTATCCTTATCGGGGTCTAAATGCGCCTCGTTTGGACATGTACCCGTCTTTGGATTTGGGGGGGAGGCGACTGTTTATCTTAAGCATGGGTATATACATAGACAGGTTAATTAATAACTACCTCGTAAATTTCAGAGTTGGCAATAATCTAGATGCTATTTCCATTCCGGCTTCTGTGAAGTTAGACAGACAATACAGTAGTAACTGATCGTCGAAACAAGACATGGTTTTGGTTGGGGGGCCAATTAGTTGCGAAACAACCCCCGACATTATTCGGAGTGATTTCCAGAAGAGTGTGCACGGACATTCATTTAAATACCTGATATGTAGGTGTGCGTATGCTATAATAAGGAGTAGAGCCACCCGTCTACTCTATAGAATAGAATATTATGGGTTCTTTTTTTTTTCTTTTTTTTGCGCAGTCGGAGATGCTTGTTAGCCTCGCTTATAGACAAGGTAGGTGAGGTTTCTGCCGACGGGGCGCGGGGAAAAAAGACGAGAAGGAAAGTAGGAAAATACGGGCTTGGGGCCGTTTCAGTTTTATTATAGAAAGCTAATTGGGTTTCTTGAAGATGTAATGTGAGGTAAGGTGGTGGTGGTGGTGTTGGTGGTGGTGGTAGATGATTGAGGCGCAATACTTAGCTAAGTACTTAACGTTGCTTTTCTCCGCGAGGGGTGATGAATATGGTATGCTGGTGATAGTCTAAGACTTTAAAGCGCGGGGGCTGGGTTTTTTGGGTTCATCTTATGTGAGGTGAGAGAGGTGGAATTAGATGTTGGCTGTGTAGTGGTGATTTGGAGAAGGATAAGGAGGGGGGAAGGGAGGGAGGGGTGTGTTCTAGTTATTGTACGTAGTAGTAGCGATAGAAGGTGGTACATTGGTAGGTAAGGCACAAAATAGAAGCGGGAGAACGGGAGATGTGCATGGCAGATGGTAAGGTAGCAGTGCAGTGCAAGGCGTATGCGAAGAATATCCACCATGCTGTCGTCTAACAGTAGGCGGGTCTTGGGGATACCATACCAAAGGTAGATTAGATTAGCTACGAGGAAGGGATATAATAATAACACAAAACGGAGGTAGATAGATAAGTTAGAGGTAGGTACCGGGTTAAATAGCCTACGTTTGATCGACCTCTGAACTTGAGCTTGCGTCTGCAGGTATATAGAAGTGCGGCGTTGTCGCACGGCATACATGATACAGAGTCCACGACGTACCAGCTCATTGAGAAGGTCCAGCTACAGTTTCATTCCGAGGTATGTATCTAGCAGCAGGTATACAGATGAAATGGTGCTATGCAGCCGTCCTGCATATGGTTTCTTAGGGCTGAGGATGGTAAGTAGTATAGTATCAGTCTAAGTGGCCTTCCAGACGCCTATGCAGGTACCTACGCGGCTGGCTTACACGCATAGCTAACCCACTTGACAACATGACATGACCTAATTTTATCTCGCCCCTCAGCCCTCAGTCTTATATATGTACCTTGGTATAGGATGGTAAGACGGAGATTGGTAGTCTGTACAGGTAGTTCCAGAACCCGCCCCAGGTTAGTGGATAGTAGTTAGTGTCTCAGGTAGATTGGAGGGATATAGAGAGTATACGATGTAGGCGAGGTCGAGTATTAGCTAATTAAAGCTTGTTAGAGCTACAACTTATACGAACTCTTTACGGGAGGTCTCTATTCTATTTTGAGGAATGCCAATTTAAGAGGGTTATAACGACGTCTGCTACTGGTTTGCAATATATTGGGACATCTGATAGATCCGACGAGTCTGGCATTGGGTAAGGGAAAGGAGCTAAATATACAGTGGACGTATGTTCACGACGCAGGATATCATCAAGCCAAGGGTTCTTCTATACGTGACGGCTGTTGCTTACATGTACCACGTCCATTACGGTGGCACGAACTTATGTAACTTACCAGCGCCGCTAGAACGCCGGGTGGGGAGTCCGAAGACCTTGGCTGAAATTGGGAGTTTCTAGAGGAACGATACGGGTATCGCTAATATCATAAATCTTATTAGGTGTTCGTCTCTTGACTGAGAAAAGTATGACGAGCGCAATCATCGAGCTCATTAGGTATCTAGATATTCTTATCTTATGCGAACTACTTGACGTCGGATGAAGGGGAGTCACAATAAAGAGAATGATAGCAAATACTTGTGCAAAAGATATAGATTGCGTTAACTATTAAGCCATTTGTAAACTCTTCTTAAGATAGCTGAGCTAGGCAGATTAAATCGGCGCAGACAATTTTTTTTTCTTTAGCAAGGTAAGTCATGATACTAGTAGTTTCACCAAGTCTTTTCTTGGAACATGTTGGTAAGTACGTACGTAATTGAAGTCAAATGAAATAACAACTAAAGCAAGTAACGATAAAACAATGAGTTAAGACTGGTGTTCTTATTAATGTTTAAGGAAAAAAGTTATTTATTAAAGATAAACGCGGGAAGTGTGTTTATATATAAAAAAGATATATAAGTATTTTTTTTTTAAATGGTACGTATTATATAATATACGTACGTTTATTATTTAATTATTATTTATTTTATTTTTTTTTTATAATTAAATAATTGCGAATTTATTTTTTATTTTTTATTTTATTTATTTTTTTAAATGTAAATTAATTTAATTATTTTTTATTAATATTTTTATAATTTTATTTAAAAATATTTTTATTATTATATTAATTAAATTATAAATATTATAAATTTAACGGATATCATTTATTTTTTAATTTTTATATAATTATTTTAAAATTATTAAATTAATTATTAATTATTTTTTATTAATATTATTTATTTATATTAAATATTAATATAAAAAAAAAAAATTAATATATAATACGAATAAAATTTTAAAAAATAAAAGTTATTTTAAAATAATGTTAATAATATAATGGATAACGTATTTGATATTAAATTTTTAAATTATTTCGTAAATTTTATTTATTAATATATTACGTATAATTTTTTTACATTTAATAAATAATTAATGGATAATATTATTTTTAATTTGAATTTTATTATTTTAATTTATTAGTTTTTTATTATTTAAAATAATAATATAACCAATTTATAAATTTAAATTTTTATTATTTATAAATAATTTATCGATAAATACGTATAAATATAATTTTTAAAAATTTAAATTAATATAATTAAATTCGCGCGTTTGATTATTTATTTATTATTTAATTTTAACATTAAAAATTTTAATTTTTTTAAATTTTAATTTTAAATATTAAATTATAATTAAATAATTAAAAATAATTTCGGGTTAATAAATAAATATAATATATGTTTTTTAAATTTGTTATTTTACGAATTTTTTAATTATGTTAAAGATTTTAATATTTAAAAATTTAAATTTTTCGGTTTGGTTTTTTTAAATGGTTGTGACGAACCTACACTCAGGTCCGTTAGAATGTAGTAACTGGGGATCTTGATTTTAAGTAAACAGTAATCATACGGGTCAAGTGGTCAAGAAATCGTGAGGTGTTCGTCAGGAAGGCTTGGAGTCCTTCCCCTTATATGGGTTAGATATAAGACTTAGATTGATAGCTAAAGAAACGTAAACGAATATCTGGATACATGATGGTTTAAATAGACCCGTAATCTCTTCCTTCCTCTCGTTGAAGCTATCGTGATCTCGCTAACACAGTGATCTCAGATCATCGTTGATCTAAGATCACTGTTGATCTCAGATCATCGTTGATTTAAGATCACTGTTGATCTCAGATCACTAGGATCCCGAGATCACTTCCCACCAACAGGTCATCCCGAGGTTTATCCGTTCTTAGATCTTACGTTCCAACACCCCCGCTTCCCTACAAGGTATGGACCCCGTGTTATTGGTTCGTAACAATGGTTAAGATTTTATAATTTTCGTCGTAAATAATAATGTACGAACCGTTAAAATTTTCAATGTTTTTATTTAATATTTTTTAAAAACGCGTTTTAATTCCGATTTTAATAAACGTTTTATTTTCGGTAATAAAAAACTTAATAATGTTAATATTAAAAGTATTATTTATTTAAAAATTAGTAATTTTAAAAAATTTTAAATCCGTTATTAATAAATAAAAATTAAACGTTAATAATTTTATATATAATTTTTATTAATAATATTATAAATAAATTTTAAATTAATATATATTGGATTTTATAAAATTATATAATAATTTAATAATATATAATAATATTTTTTTAAAATATTTATTTTTTAATTTAATAAATAATTTTATAAATATAATTTTTTATATTAACATTTTAAATTAAATATATATTATAATAATATTTTTTATTATAATTTTTATATTTAAATAATATAATATAAAAATTAAAATTAATATAAA
>KZ112980.1:0-92028 GCA_002120325.1 Daldinia sp. EC12
ATATTTAATAATATAAAAACGTTATTATTATTTAAATAATAATTTATACTATTTTTTAATTAATATAAATATTAATTAAAAAATTATTAAAATATAATAAATTTATATTTAAATTTATTAAAATATAATAATTAAAAATTTTAATTTTAAATAAATAATAATTATATAAATTAAATAATTAAAAAATTATAAAATATTTATTAAAAAAATTTAAAAATTTTTTTTTTATATAAATTAAATATAAAATTTAAATTAATAATTAAAAAAACGTAAATAAATATTTAAATATATAATAATTTAAATAAATTCGTAATTTTTTTTTTTTCGTTAAAACTATTATAATCTCGTTAATATAATGATTTTAAATTACCGTTAATTTCAAATTACTGTTAATCTTAAATCATTAGGATCCCGAAATCATTTCTTACTAATAAGCCATCCCGAGGTTTATCCGTTTTAAATCTTACGTTCTAATACCCCCGCTTCCTTACAAGGTATGGATCCCGTGTTGTTAGTTCGTAACAAAACCGTTGATAAAATTTGACGAATTTAGAAACGTAAAACTTAAGGTTCAAGTCAGCCCTTGGGGTGACCTCCAGTATCAGAGGGAATTCACTCGTGATTAATTAGGATATCTAGTTAGGTAGTTATACTTTTATACATAGTCCAAGCGCTGTATTACCCTGGATATCAGCCTTGGCGGGCAGCTCAGCGCAAGGCTCCCACTATCTCCCATTATCCCACATCCACCATCAGAGCTCAAACCCCCCCCCAAAGCTCAACCACCAAATTCAATCAATTATCATGAGGCGGCTACTACGATCATAGTTCGCTGCGAAGGATTTCCAACATGGTAGTCCAGCAGCACGTATTAAATTGGTTATATAGTGTTCTGACCAGTGTAAGGAATATTAATCAAATTTCAACCATATCGCATTGATTGCGTTCGACACTAATAAGCTTCAATCGTCTAGGAATACCAAGATGTCAACCGCACTTATAACGATGTAGCCCAAGCGCTATCCCAATATCCTTCACTTTCACCAAGGACAGACGTTCACAGTACGGAATCTATTTATACAACTCTCAGTTGATCAACCCTATTCTAACGAATTCCCAGCTTTCGACAACGGCGTGTCTGCCCTTCTCTTACACTTATCTGGAACCATTCCCGTCATATTCCGCGGCACTACCTACCGATTTCCCATATCGCTATGGATTCCACACGCCTACCCACGCGAGGCGCCGCTGGGATATGTCACTCCCACCGAGAATATGATGGTGCGGCCGGGCCAACATGTTGATCCTCAGGGACGCATATACCACCCTTATCTTGTGGGCTGGGCCGAGTTCTGGGATGTACGTAGATAATCTACAACATCTACTATCACATCTACATTTTATACTAACACTATTATACTAGAAATCTTCTCTGCTCGACTTTATTGCCATTCTCAGAGATATATTCGCGAAAGAGCCTCCAGTAGTTTCACGCCAACAAGTTCGCCCTGTGCCGCAACAAGCTACTCCAGCGCCTACCCCTCCACCGGTACCTCCTTTACCTCCTGATATGTCAAGACGAACTCCTCAGCAGGTCCCATCTCCGCATACACAGGATCCAAGGCCACCGCCACCTCCTCCGAAAGGCAGCGACCTCCCTCAGGTAGTGTCAGGCCCGACCACTCATACGGACGCCCCCCCACGACCTCCTCTACCAGATGATGTTCGCCGACGGTCGAGCCAGTACAGCGCACCAGTAGCAACGACACAATCTCCTCAGTCGAACCGGCTCTCGAGATACGATGCGGCTCCTCCCTTGCCGCCTCACCCACCACAAGCGCAACCCTATCAACAACAACAACAACCGCCCCCTAATGTCCAGTACCAGCCTCAACCCCAACATGTATATCAGCAAGGCGGACCACCACCTCCACTTGGACTACCACCGCAGGACTCCCGTCGCGCATCTATAATATCACCAGTAACTCCTATCCCATACAATGCCACCATTGGCACAGGGCAACCGCCGTACGCTGGCCCGCCCGCGACTTGGCAACAACCCCCGCCGCCGCAGCCACCAGCACAACCAAAGCCTAAGCCTCCTCCACCTCCGGATCTCATGGACGAGCCCTTCTCCCTCGCTCTGCCATCGCCCTCCGCAAATAACCTCCCACCACCTCCCATCCCCCCGAACCCCGAAAAAGATGCCCTCCTCCGACAACTCGCCTCGACGCTCCACGGCCTCCGCCAGCGCGCCCGCGAACAAAACGAGTCCTCCCTGGCCGGCCTCTCCGCTCAACGCGCCGCCATGCTCGCCGCCCTGCACAACCTGCAGTCAGACGCCTCGGCCCTGGGCCCGCTCTCCGCCATGCTGGCGTCTAACACCTCGATCCTGCAGCACTCCCTCCAGGAGGCGGACGGCGTCATCTCTAACGCGCGCACCCGCGAACCTCCTCCTATAGACGATCTGCTAGTCGCCCCTACCGTCGTCGCCAACCAGCTATACGACGTGGTCGCCGAGGAGCGCGCGCTAGGCGACGCCATATTCGTTCTAGGACGCGCTGTTGAAAGAGGCAGGATAAGTCCCGCCGTGTTCGCTAAGACGACCCGCGGACTGGCCAGGGAGTGGTTCTTGAAGAAGGCGCTTGCGAGGAAGATTGGTAGGGGTATGGGGCTTGTTGGGTAGAGGAGGAGGAACAGATGGTAGTGGTGGAGATAAGGTGCTCTTTTGCCTTTTGTTCTTTTGTGGTATGAACTTACTTTGAGGAGAGTAGGACGTTTATCTTAATGGCTATGGGTAACTTGGCGTAAGTAACCTAGTGATTGGGTCTGTGATTACCCGGTATGGCTGACCTGTTTACTTTTGAAGTCTGGTTGGAAGTCTAGGGCTAGGAGAATTGGGACGGTAGGGAGGGATGGTACGATTCCAACAAGTTAATGTAGAAGACTCTCCAAGATGCTTGAAGCCAACCAAAATCCGTCTTATTAGATGTAACCTTTTGGGCTGTGTTGTGTATGTACCCCTTCCATGTATGTATGGATGTTAGATGGGCAGGAAATTGCCCTGCCAGCCCTGGGGATATCAAAAGTATGCAGCCAACAATCGTTGTGAGACGATAAGGAAAGGGTGAATACTTGGATAACCTCTTGCATTGATTAAAGAATGACTCCCCTATCTCAGGTCTTCTCCTCTGTGGCTTTCTAGCTAGTTTGATAATAGCAGACCACAAAGGTATCCAATACTAGATAAGACAGCGCTGTGTCGCTGATGTTTATACTTTCTCCTGTTTCCTCCGCCCCGTAGCAGGTGCCCAAGGCCACGACATCCTAATAACTTATACTACCTGCTTACCTCCCCTAACCTTCTTGCTAATGCCCAGTATAGGTTAACTTGATGAATCAGTTGCTTACCGCGCCCGACGTACCCGTAGTACCTGACCCAGAACTAACACCGCTCCCCTTGCCGAGCCTGATTCCGCTGGTAGACTTGTCCTTGTACATATTAACAATTTTTTTTATTTGACCTGGTCTCCTCGGCTTCGGATGCTTTAATTTGATATCGTGGATTTGCCGCACCATGAACCCAGAGGCCGTCTTTTTGCTCCAACTGCTCTCTTTCTTTTTACCTTCAGCATCTTTGCCCTTTCCATTATCTTGTGCATTCATTGCTCCCCCATCGCCTTTCGGCATCTCCTTTTCTTTACCTTTCCCCTTCGTCTTTTCTTTACTTTTCTGTCTCTGCTCTCTTCGAAGTTCTTTTCCTTCCAACCGTCGACGCTTGCGCTCCGATACCGTTGCCTTAGACGCAGTACTCGATACGGCGTTGGAATCGCTGCAAGATATGGGCGAAGATGGAGCCTGTGAAGTTTGTCTAAGGGACGACTTGTCGCGTCGGCGAACGGCTTTGGAAATCACGGTGCCATCAAGTCCAAAGTCATCAAACTCATCCGAGCAGCCAAGGTCATCCGACATACGAGCTAGGAAAGGAAACGTCCTGCGCATCGATAAATAATTGGAAGGTGATCGCCTATAAGCTATATGTGAAGGCTGACATTCAAATCTCTCAATTAACTCTTCATTGATACTAATGTTTGATCTAGTGTAAACCGAATCAGTCGATGAGCGAATTAATTCAGATGCGCGATATAGATGATAGCCAAAGACGTTTGAACGGCAGTGTCGAGGTCGACGGCGTATCGAGCTTGATTGGGCATTGCTAATATCATTATCCCGGCTCGAGCCAAATTGCTCTTCATCATTACTGTTACTATTGCTTCCGTCAATTGAGCGAGTGATTGTATTTGAGATTCGACGCCAGAGTCCTGCTTTTCGTTGTCCCAATGGGCGGCTGCTGGTTTGGGGCTCGTCTCTTTCAATGTCGGATCTTTGTTTATTTGGAGAAACATTCGAGTCAATACCGTAAGAACATGGTGTTGAAATATCATCCAAAGGGCGGGTTTCTAAATTTTCGAACTGCTGGATGCGACTTTTTACAGGAGACTCTTGTTTGATTGATTGGCTCTTAGTAGCATTCGTTTCCATATGTGCCCTTGGTGTTATTGGCCGCGCGCCATCCTATGGCTCAGAGAAGTCACAGGCGAAATCATCAACAAGTATTTCCGTTGTCAGCTCAGGGAGTTTGCTCTTCTTTGCCAGAACTGTGCGCGTAGCCAATGAAGTCGACGACATGTTTACGTCTTGTCTCGCTATACGAGTTCTTTCTGTCGCAACCGCTGGCTTATTCCGGCCCCTATTTTGCCAAAAAGACCTGAATGAGTTCGGAGAAGACTCTCGAGGTGAAGACCTCTCAAAAAGCCTCCGAAGATCAGATACCTTGCCTGTGCATCTAGCTGCAGATACTGGCTTTGATGTCGGTTTTGATACTGGCTTTTGGACCTTAGTGGGTTCCGACGCTGCTCCCTCGTCCGCTATGGGACGTTTACTTGTCATTATACCGTGAAAGCTAGCCTTTGAATTATTAGCTAGAATCGAATGAATTATACTTGGACGCGACGTCTTATTTCCTCCAATGGTTTGAGCATTAGAGACAGTTGTTACACCGAGTTCACTGAGTCTACTTTCGGTATCTGGTGCTTTTTCGCCTTCGGAAGACATAGCTCCATTAAGGTTACGGTTGTTTATCCGGCGAACTGTATTGCTTTCTGGTTGATAAATTGCCGTGATATGTTCTGATGTGTTAGCGATATATGGCACCGGCAGGGGCTGTTCTGATAGTCTATTCTCAGATCTGGTATCGATAACCTTTCGGCTCAGAAGCGGCTGGATAGCTGTTCTATCTCTCTGGGCAGGCGTTCTAGTCGAGGAAATGCTTCTCCGATTGCCAGATCCAGAAGAATGGATTGTTTCCTTGTCAATTCGATCTCGTGATATATCCAAGGACAACTGGGATTTGTCTAACATCTGCTGTTCACGACCGGTCGCTTGTGAGTTTTTCTCAAACGATTTGCGAAGATCTGCAACGCTTATCTGTGTCCTCTTTATTGGGCTTTTTGAGGAAGCCGTAGATCCATGAACCCCGCGTACTGGCTGATCAACGTTGTGACAGCTTTGCTTATCTCCTTTTTGTGGGTACTTAGGAGAACTATCCATGAGGATAGTTTGAGATTTTGATTTACTTACGGAGCCCTTCTGAGGGGAACCAGAGACTGGAAGAGGCCGTGTCGAAATAGTTGCTGAAGCCGGAAATGTTTTCTGGGCTACTAACTGATCCGAGGCGGAGCTTGTCACCTTGGCCACAAGAGAATGTTCAACTGATTTAATATATCCTTAGGATTTGGTTCTACCAAGAGAATTTCATGGAGGAGCTTACCACTTCTATGCTCAAAAACTCTTCTTCGATCCGCAATCAACCTAAGATCCTATCCAGGTCCATTCCCTTTTCTAGAAGAGATAATACGAGATTCGGGGTATTGGTTGGCATCGTTTGACTCTCGACCGGGTAAAACTCCTTTTTCTAGAGATCGCTCCTTTCCCTTTATGGATATGTCTTCCTTAACTACCCTACGGGAGCCAGGACCTACGTCGATGATATCTTCAGTGGGTGCTTTCTTCGACAACGCTCTCATTGGAAGTTTTGAGCCGTCGCTGTAAAGGGGTGGAGAGTTCATTCGTCTTGGAGGATCGTTCGAGGAGTTTGCAGTGGTCCAATGTTTATCCGAAGCAATGGATTGTAGAGATTCACTTGCCCGGCTATGTCTCAAAGGCCTCTGTACCCGGGGGACCGCAGTAGATTTAGCGATGGAAGACAAGTCGGCCTCGGCATTATTTACTACATCGAGGATCTCGAATTTTGATACAAGTGATCCTAATTTTGGGGCCGGAGCACGGCGTTGCGATAAGTTCTTGGCTCTAGCTGTTTGGGGCGGAGGACTAGGGCTTTTTCGACAGAGCGTAGGTGTCGAGTCATCATCCCCTATCATGGATGTGTGTTCTTCCTTTAGGGAGTTTGCTCCGTCTAGATCCGGATCAGTTCTACGTCGAGGGAGACGTAAAGGCGCAGGCTGAAGTTCAAGAGTCAAGTCATCAAGATCTTGGAAGGAAACAGGAGAGGAACTGGTTGCAGAGCGCGACATCGTGGACGTTATCAGCAGGTGGCTTGATACAGAATATAATATGTGCCCAAGAAGACCAACTCTTAGAACATCATATCTATTTGATCAGGGCTACCGAGCCTTGCGGATATCTAAGGCTAGTAGGCAGGATTTGGCATGTAGTATACCTAGCTAAGAGACATGAATAGTAGAATTATTATTGTAAAGTAGAAAGTCTAAGAGGGAAGCCCCTGGATCTGATTAATTTGATACACACTAACGATCGTGGTCGTGGCTTCTCAAGCATGCAATTCCATAAGGAAGTCAGGCACTGCGGTATATTATGTAATAAGAAGCATTATCGATGGAATCCATACAGAAAGAACTACAGGTTGGTGTTTGGTAATCCAGGTATATACTTAGGTACTTGTTTTCCTATACGACCGGGAGTTTACATCATATGAGGTAGCTAGGAGTCATAAATCTTGAACATGATACGTATAATAAAAGTTGTACATTAGTAGTATTAGGTACCAGGTAAAAAGAGCTTATTCGTACATTAATTTTACCTTTGTTGAAATTGACTTTGGATATTCCTATACCATATATCATCACCCTTCACTCGATGTCAAATTGGCGATAACACTCAAAGCATCTTTATTTCCATATACACTATTCAGCCGCTACCTATCTACCGACATCAGCTTTCCTGCATGCAAGTCCGCAGCCGCGGATAAAATATTACTCGGCGCTATGCTGTGCATCTTCCCCGCAGGATGTTGGGGGTCTTGATTTTCCCCGTCTTATGGTCATGCATATTAGATAGGCGAATTTACATTTTTACGTACCACTAGCTTGCATCCCTATATGTACAGTTGTTCTATACGGATATGTGTGGGTATATATGTGACAGTTAGGTAGGTGGGTAAGGTAGTTCAATTTCGGAGTAGGGTTTATTATGTGGTGGTGATCGCGAAGTTATATAGTCAAGTAAAAATGGCAGAAGAAAGTTACACAATACAGAAGGAGGCTTCGCGCATTCTACATTCAGTACTTCTCACGGACCCGCGTCTTCAGATCCCGAGATCAGTCCAGGATGCAGCAAAGCGCACGTCTTTTGACACATCTGCACTGTCATCGCCGTTCCTACCCGCCCCCATAAAGTGTACCGAGTCAAGCGCGGCGTTATGGGCTTTACTCGCAACCTTCGGGAATGCTGTAGCAGCTGAGCGATATGATCTCACCGACCAGCGCGTTATTGTAAATAGCGATGTCGCATCCGCATTCCTCTTCTCGTTTTGGCTTCTAAGGGTCGGCGGGAAGCCTGTTTCTGATCCGGAGTTGGTTAAAAGATACTCTATATACGACACCACGCGCCAGTTCACTTTCTGGAGACGACTTGTCACTAATGTATACCCAACAAGGGATGGCCGCTGGTTCCATCTACACGGCGGCCTAGATTCCGACCGGAGCTTGCGAATGCTGGGGTTACCAACGCATCGCGACGTGGAGGATGAGATGGATGCTATTAAAGGGCTCTCAGAAAGAGTGCAACAATTTGATGCGGACTGGTTGGATATTGAGGCTAACGAGTACTGGAGACAGGCAGGTGGAATCTGCTTCACTCCCGAAGAATACCGCGAGACCGAGCAAGGAAGAGCTATAGCGGATGACGGATTATATATACTAGAAGAGTTTCCTGACAAAAGATTACCGCCAGTGCCGTGGCCTAACGTCAATACTAAGACATATAGGCCCCTAGAGGGAATCAAGATTGTCGATCTTACACGAGCAATCGCAGGCCCAACGATGGCAAAGCTAGCGGCGCTGTTCGGGGCTACTGTAGTCAGGGTATCGAATACGAAGCTTCCTGACTTGGGTATTGTGCTATTTGAGAGCAACCTCGGAAAGCGGGATGCCCACCTCGATCTGAAGACCGAAGAGGGGCGGGATGCACTCCGGCATCTAATAGAAGACGCGGACGTTGTGCTCGACGGCTACCGACCAGGCGCTCTGGAGAAGCTCGGATTCGGACCGACATACGTGCATGAAATAGCTAAGAGGCGAGGAAAGGGGATCGTCTATGCACGCGAAAACTGCTACGGCTGGAAAGGGCCATGGAAACATCGCAGTGGATGGCAGCAGATCAGCGACGCTGTGACGGGTGTCGCGTGGCTGTTCGCTCGGATGTGGAATGCCGATGAGCCCGTCATGCCATTCTTACCTAACTCCGACTTCCAGACCGGTATCGTAGGGTGCATCGGTATCATAAATGCTCTAAATAAGCGAGCAAAAAAAGGGGGTAACTATCTCGTGTCCATGTCGCTAAATCAACTCAACAGCTTCATAATATCCCTTGGGGCCCAGAGCCCAGAAGTACAACAGTCGTTGCGCGATCTGTGGCCAGATTTGAAGTCACGGCATTACGATGATTTGCACAGACAAGCAAGAGTTGTAAGTACCTGCGCTCTAGAAATTCATGCTCGGTGTCGAGTAGTATGTTAATGTTTATAAGTTGGTACGCGGTTTGCCGGATAAGGTGCCACAATTATTGGATCCAAGGTATTATGTGACTCTCAAGGCTGACCTTGGAGAGCCTGATGAGGATATGGTATTCATTGGGCCTGCGGCTACATACGAGACGACTAGACTGAGATACGATTTAGGGAGCTGCTTAAGAGGAACATATGAGGCCAAGTGGCCAAGAGAGTAATGTGATAGATCTAGCGGGTGCTGTTTGCATTATCAGCAGTACATATAACGAGAGTAACTCGCGTATTGACTCACTATCGAGACAATTAAACAAGTTAAGACGCATATAGTCTGCGCTCAATTATAGCATCTCTCATCTATAAGTTGCACCACGTGCCACTCTTCAAAGCGGAGGCTTCAGTCCGTGAACTGCTTCGTTGAAGCCGCCCCATGGGGTGCCTTCGTAATCACTCTCTCCTTCATTTTCGTTCTCATCATTCTCTGCTGTTTGATGTTGGCTATATACCTCGCCATATTCCTCAGCTTCCATCTCGTCTAACGATCCATCCATCGAAGCAGGCGCCGGCAAGATTGAATAGGAACCACTAGGGTGCGAAGGTGTTTGGGAGACAGGTGGAATACTAACACCTGGTCTATTGGTTATTGTCAGTTGTTCTTGACCTTCAAGTGCCCGGCTCATAGTCGGAGATCGGGTATTCTCAGCCTCGATTGTCATGATAGCCGCTTGCCATTGCATTACTTCGGCCTTCATCCGCCGTCGAGACCGAGGCGACCACGAACGAACTTGACGAAGCTTCTCGCTGAACGCATCGGCGGTGATACTTTGCGCGGTGGGCTTGCGAATCATGTGGCCATGATCCGGTTTAGGACTTGCCGTATAGTGAGGAGTGCCATTATAGGCAGACTTGGGTCTCCGACCAGGGGTTTTCATGGGAGTGGGATTCTTTAATTTCAGTGTTGACCTAGCCATCCGGCTCTTCGCTACCAATTCCTCATCGTCAATTGGGAGATTTGTGCACTTTCTATGCTGATTCTGGTAAGTGCAGTTCGCACACGCATGCTTAAGGCTGCTTAACGCAAGCACAGAGGGAGGCGCCACGATACAGCGGGTATAGGGACCATTTTTTAACCGACAGTTACGACATGGGTTTGGGTTGACTTGACCTGATAAATAGATCATCAATGAGCTATAGTCAATAGCTGTTCTCGGTCTAAATCCGCCTTGCTGCCTGTAGGGATTCCACTCAACTCCACGCAAGCTCGGCTGCTCTGCCAAAGCCTGGGCGAGCGGGTGAATTGGGAGTGAAATGCTCCTCAGCTCATCCGGTAGGACTTCCAATGTGCTTTCCCAGGCGGTTATACCGCTACGGATTACTGAAGTATTTGTTGGCCGATCACCATTTTCATCTGGGTGATTGGAGTCGGCTTTTAGTGGGCTACCGCCTTTGGAAGAGCGTAAGTAATAGTCGTGGTGTACAGGCGGATAGACGGAATACTTACTACCGTCAGATTGGGCATGTTCGGGTGAATCCGTGTGTCGCGAATACCACGTTGCGGCAGCAGCGTTAACGATGGAGCGGAAATCAGAATTAGCTTGATTATCCGTCATCGTGAATGGGAGTGAGCAGTCGAAAGCATCAAGGTAATCGATATGCTATGTGGGCAAGCATTTAATTTAAGTTGGGGATGGAATGAGTGGGAGGATAATGAAGAAGATCAACAGAGCAACAACCCGTTTATAATAAACAAAAGGTACCTATTAACCCCGAGTCTCTTAATATAGAACACTCAATACCATTATAGAATCAAAGTATTAGGTCGAATCAAATAAACCAGTCGGAACCCAATCCCTACGCATTTAGATTTAAAGAAATATAATTAGAAGTAGATAGATATGGACGCGGAATGAGATGCCAAGCTGTGAAGAGTTCAATGTGTGAAAACATTCGAAGCTCCACAGTGAACTTGGTTTTAGGTACAGTCCATTCAGGTACCTGATGATTTTAGGCCTGGGGGATCGTGGGGCATGTTACAGCGGGTAACCTACCGCCTTAACTCCACCAACACTTGACCATTCCTATGAGCCTTCCGTGGTATCTCACCACCAAATGATTACCTAAGGTCGTAATGATAATTCAGGTAGATACCTTAGTAGAGGTAGATACATGTAAGTAATATATATGAGTAAATATCCTAAGGCAAGAGCGAGTCCAATTGACCGTGCCAGGTGCCAATTGAATGAACCCAGTGTTTGTGTCACGGATCAATGTACCTCATACCTTAGTAGGAGGTAGCATATCTTATATAGGTACCTAGGTAAGTGTACAAATTCTTAAGGCAAGTGGAATTAATTCCCTTTTAACTAGGTACCTAATCGATAATGAAGAGGGGGCTGTCTATTTCAATAAAAAACAAACAGCCGGCTCAATCTATCCCAACTTTTAACATCTTATCTCACGAAGATGAAGCTGCGGCTCTCTTCTCGATCTCGACTAGCTGCGGTGCCAAATCCTTGATAGACTCCTCGGCCGATCTATACTTTATGCCCAGCACCTGTTCGGTTTCGGGGGCGCTTGCACCATAGAAACCTTCCGGTTTCTTCGTCTTCTCAGGTTCGCCGATTGGTATCACGTCTCGCTTTTCCGGTAGCGCCTCGCGCAAATAGTTGGCCATTTCCTGTTGACTCAGGTCACCTGCGACGACAAACCATCGCTGATTAGCAGCCTCGGGTTTGGTGGCAGCCACCACGTGAGCTTGTGCGAGGTCGCGCACGTCAACCCATAAATACAAAAATGTAGGAGGCACGGGATCTGTCGACTTCAAACCCGGCCGCAGCAAAGTTTGGTAGATTATGCTTGTGCTCGTGTTCAGATCTTCTGGCTTCGCGATCTGTGAAGGGTCGAAGAGCGGCCCGTAGACTCCCGGTGGATTCAGCGTCACCAGCTCAAAGTTACCTTTGCCCTCTTTTACAAAATCCCACGCTGCCTTCTCTGCAAGCGACTTACTAGCCGCATAGGATATGTTCGGGTTGTCTGTTGCCAACGCTTGTTCATACGTTGTAGGGTTCCAGTCGTCTCTTGTATAGATCTTTGGAGGGTTTGAGATGGGGTTTGCACTAAAATCCACAATAGCAGCGAACGACGAGGTGACGAGGACGCGCTTTACGGTTGGTGCCACGCGGGTTATTCCCGATAAAATTTCCGTGGTACCTTTGATGGCTGGGTCTAAAAACACAGTACTCGCCACGGGCCGGAGAAAGAAAGGCGAAGCCGTATGGATAACAATATCGAACGGCGGGTCAGATACCAAGACTTCATCGAAGGCACCAGGCACAGTGATATCAGGTACTACACCGAAGTCTAGTTGTGGCGTGCCCACGTATTTGCTAAAGCTCTTTTTAAGAACATCAATCTTGGACTGCGAACGAGCGACGGCGCGTACCGAGAACCCCGCTTCGAGAAGTTGCGACAGAATATGCTGCGCAATAAAGCCGTTTGCTCCGGTGAGGAGAACTCGATGCGATGCTGCCATTCTGGTCTTGCGTTTACTTAAGTGATGGGAAGTTTTATGTTTCTTCTTGGGACCTTAGGAATCTTCACGCCGAAGTATCGAAATAGAGGTGAAGCAAGGAGAGCTATGTCAAGGTGCTTTCGGTGATGGAAAAGCTTCAAGTGCCATACCCGATAGTTACATTTATACTCGACATAGCCCAATATTTTCAACCGAGCTACACTTAATCCAGTCCGAGATTGCGAATTCCATCTAGGCGACTAGATCACCCCCCTAGCTCGGTAGTTGGCTGATCCTATATGTGCTCTGCGGCATATAGCCAATCGTGTAAAATGCTACACTATTAACCCAACGAAGCGAACACCTCGGCATGATTCTTGGGTCCGCTTTAACGATAGACCCTATTCGGAATACCGTTGTTACTGTGGGGTTGTGCATCTTACCAACCTCGGAACCAGACGGCGTATTTGGTTGCTCCGTCCACGGCGCCGCATGACATGCCTACGCCGCACGTTCACTGCGTTGGTTTAAATACACAAGATCATGCTATTCGAGGATCTCACGTTTGGGTAGGCTAAGTTACATTACAAACTGAAAGTGGGCTAGGATCCGATTGTTAGTAATTAGCGAATAGGTGTTAAGCCGATGATTATTATTCAGCGGTTTCGGTGTTTACATTGCATTCACCTTGAACACGCAACTCCGGAGCACCGGGAATAGTTGTTTTATTTCCTATGGAATAGCCTAGTAAGCCCCAAGAAGATCGACGTATTCCCGCAAACCAACCACACCTTTGCTCAGTAATCAACAAGATACCTAGGTATATATCGCACTTGCAGGGTGCACTGATGAAGCGTTCTATAGCATCTCCGAACTTCATGTCGAGTTCTAGATTCTTATCCAATGATCTATCGACAATGCCCGTGGAAGTATGTTGGTTCATTTCCCCCTTGGATTACTTACTAGAGTTCCACCCATCATTATTAGCCTAACCCAATCTTTCTGAGTAAATTGTATCGTTAGACTTGTATATAAAGAGTTAATGAGTACCTAGTCTAGGTATGTTCTATGTCAGTGACTAGCAAGAAATGGCCGGAAGTCCTGTGGTGGTTGGCTACGCACCACACTAATATTTGCTATTCGAAACGTAACGATACCTGGTCCAGAGTACGTCAGCGCTTGGATAGGATCGGATATTTCGAGAAATATTACCAACATCGGAGATGAACACGTGGGCTTCCTTTCCTATAGAATGTAAACCCGGCGGGTATTCAAGTATGCGGCAACGCTATGGTCCGTCGAGCCATTTTTCAGGCGCCTTAGTATAGGAACCTAACACTGCGCACCTATGTAGGAGTTAGTAATCATGTTAACTACAATAGCTACCAAGGTTAATTTAGGAGATTCCGACCGCATTAAAACTTCTGATAAGTAAACTGCTAGATAAACATGTAGGTACCTATTACCTTATATCCAAGACTAGGTACCTAAACTACTATAAATTAGAGATATGGTCTTTAATTTTTAAATTCAACTCGGGTAAGTTATTACCGTTTTTGATCGACTCGTTGTTAACTTGGTTGTTGATATGATAAGATCTGATGCGTATCTAGAAAAGAAGGCTTTCTTTTATTAAGTGTCCGGATATAAGGAAATGGGAGAACATAACTCTAATACTTGCCTACCAAGCGATAATCAATAATGAACTCATCTGACTCTAGTTTATGAGATTAAGCATTACACTTTCTAACATAGCATGGGTAATCAGTGGTAGTTATAAAAGATTAGCCATTCTAAGTTTAGGCCAACTTAATTGTCCTAAGAGAAGCTCGAGACTCTTAAGTAAAGCCCCGACAACAAATAACGTGCCAAATATCTAACACTAGCAGTGGCCAATATCTACATCTTTGCTACACCGAAAGGAATGGAGGCATAGGTACAATAGCTGGGACTAGTCTTTGTCGTGTAGTTGTGTTTCACGAGGCATTAATATGATTTTATTAAAGTTGCTGAAGTCAAAGTAGATTGGTATAAAAGTCCTCTTGTCTTCTCCTCCTATAGTCCATAGGCAGAGGGTAGTTCATTGACGAGATTTAAATGGTGTTCATGACCATGAAGAAATACACCAGAATGCCTATGTACAATCTGTGATTGCGCAACTGAACTACGCGCCAATCTAAATAATTTTTCTATTCGTTTATCATACTATCTTTTACTTACACATTACTTATAGTACATCTTGTATATAACTCTAGGGAACCCGCGGTTCTTTACACAGCACTCATGGTTGATTTGGTATCACAACACCCTAAAACATAGGTATTCGCGGTAAAACTTCTTTACCACTGGGACACACACATACATAACATAGTCAAGTATAACTCGGAACACCAAGGGTCAGGGCTAAACTACGGCTCTATAATCATCGACTAAGCCTTCAACGAACTAATCGATCGGTCCTACTCCCATCACCACCACCCGGCACTCGGCACTCAGCGAACTCGGGCTAGGGAATCTTGACGAATGTGTAACCGACGTAGCAGGACCCTGTCGGCACGTCTACATCCTCAGCTGATGGTTGGACTGGAAAAACCTCGGGAGCTCCCCCTTATGCGTCTGCGCTACTGGGAAATCTTCGGGCGGGAGGCCGGGTTTCGCGGCCCGCGTCCCGGCGCCGATCTACACTACATTGATAGCAACGCGCGCTTCACCATCTTGCTTTAGTTCTGCTTGCCTGTTCCTTTCACCCCCGATTGCATTCCGGTATCGAGGGTCACAATTCATACGTTCGGGGGGTAGGGGGTGCTGTGTATGTGTGTGTGTGTATTTGTGTGATTTTCCAGGGGAAAACGCTGGAGGGTGACAGACGATGGGACGGTAAGGGGGGAGGCGATCTTACATGACCCCACGAAATACGCCGCCAAGCTGTGACTTCCTGGAACCGCGTATTATTCTTGGTTAATAGTTGTTGTATCTAGTTCGTTGTCCGATGTTGAACCTTGCCCGGGGCAAGTCAGTAGTCTGCGGAAGCGGCGGTGGGCTTAGTTTCGAGCTATAGCGGCAGTTATAAGTAATAACCTGTTCCTCGAGTAGATAAAAAGACGACATCCTTCTATCTCTCCCCTTCTCTTAAGTTCCCTGGTATTGGGCAGTCAGTGCCACTCTTGCTAGTTTTCGTTTCTTTTCATGAAGTAGGCCAAAGATGGCGGACATCAATGTAGAGCAAGTCCTCAAGAAGCTCTCGATGAGCGACAAGGTCGACCTCCTGGCAGGTATCGACTTTTGGCACACGAAAGGCCTCCCAGAACATGGCATTCCTTCTTTACGTTTAACCGATGGGCCTAATGGCGTTCGCGGTACCAAGTTTTTCAATGGAATCAAAGCCGCTTGCTTTCCTTGCGGAACTGGATTAGGTGCTACTTTCAACCTCGAGCTTCTAGAAGAAGCAGGAAAGAAGATGGGAGAAGAGGCCAAAGTGAAGGGAGCACACGCAATTCTAGGACCTACTATAAACATGCAGCGAGGTCCATTAGGTGGTCGAGGATTCGAGTCTCTTGGCGAAGACCCGTTCCTAGCTGGGCTAGGGGCTGCAGCGCTAGTCAGGGGCATCCAGTCAACCGGTATCCAAGCTACTATTAAGCACTTCGTTTGTAACGATCACGAACACAAACGAAATGCTGTTCAGGCGATAATCACAGAGCGGGCATTGCGTGAGATTTACGCATTGCCCTTCCAACTGGTCGTCCGAGACTCTAACCCGGGATCGTTTATGACAGCTTACAATGGAGTTAACGGGACATACTGTAGCGAGAACCCCAAGCTTTTAGACCAAGTGTTACGCGGTGAATGGGGTTGGGATGGGATGGTCATGAGTGACTGGTATGGCACGTACAGTACTACAGAGGCCGCATTAGCTGGTCTCGATCTTGAGATGCCTGGTCCGCCGCGATTTAGAGGCGAGCCCTTGAAGTTCAACGTCTCGACCGGCAAGGTTCGCACCCACATACTAGATCAACGAGTGAAAGCTATGCTGGAGTTTATCAAAAAGTGCGCTGCCAGCGGCGTGAAAGAGAACGCCCCTGAAGGAACAGCTGATACCCCTGAAACGGCCGAGCTTCTCCGAAGGATAGGCAACGAGGGGATTGTCTTGTTAAAGAATGACAAAAGCGTCCTGCCCCTTAAAAAGGATAAGAAGGTATAGTTTCCTCTGGCTCAACTCAAACTTTGGCCCTTCGATGGCTAACCACCTGATATTGATAGACTGTAATTATTGGGCCAAATGCCAAGGTGGCAACATACCACGGAGGAGGATCGGCGTCTCTGGCTGCGTATTATGCCGTGACGCCATTCGACGGCATCGGCAATAAACTGCTTTTAGAGCCTGATTATACTATCGGCCAGTATTCGCACAAGTTGCTACCGCTCCTCGGCTATTCAACCAAATCAACTAAGGGCGCCCAAGGAATGACTATGAAGGTTTACATAGAAGGACACGACGTTCCAGACAGACAACCGGTTGACCAACTAGAGCTTCTTAAGACGGAGATGTTGCTAATTGACTACGAAAATCCGAATGTAGAAAGCCCTCTATGGTATGCAACGCTCGAAGGATCTTTGATTGCTGAAGAAGACGCCACATGGGAATTCGGTGTTGTCGTATCCGGATCAGCAAATCTTTACATTAACGACGAGCTTATCGTTGATAATACAACGAAGCAGGAACTAGGTGATGCATTCTTCGGCAGTGCCACAGTTGAAGTGAAAGGGTTTTACAAGTTGGAGAAGGGAAAGACCTACAACTTCAAAGTCACGTTCGGTTCAAGCCCAACATCTAAGTTGGGAGGTGGTGCGGTCCTTCTCAATGGTGGCGCGCTTAGGGTTGGCGGATGCAAGGTTATTGACCCTAAGGCCGAGATAGCTCACGCTGTTGAATTAGCCCGGAGTGCGGATCAAGTCATCGTATGTGCCGGACTCAATGCCGAATGGGAAACCGAGGGTAATGATCGCGCTGATATGAGCCTCCCTCCTGGATTGGATGATTTGATTGCTGCCGTCGCAAAAGCCAACCCTAACACAGCGGTCGTTATGCAATCCGGCACCCCGGTAGAGATGCCTTGGATCAACGACGTGAATGCTGTCATTCAGGCATGGTATGGTGGTAATGAGACGGGAAATACGATTGCCGATATACTCTTTGGTGACGTGAACCCTTCTGGAAAGCTGAGTCTTAGCTTCCCGGTTCGCGTCCAACATAATCCAGCATATCTGAATTACCGAACCGAAGGTGGTCGAGTAATCTATGGCGAGGACATCTACATCGGCTACCGGTTTTACGAATTCGTCGATCGCGAGGTCTTATTCCCTTTTGGACACGGACTGAGCTATACAACATTCGCGTTTTCAGACTTATCGCTCACTGAGAAGAAGGAAGAATTGATCGTGTCGGTTGCCGTTAAGAATACAGGTAGCGTAAAGGGCGCCGAGGTTGCACAGGTATACGTAGCACCAAAGCAGAAAGCTAAGGTGAACCGACCAGTTAAGGAACTCAAGGGTTTTGCCAAGGTGGAATTGGCGCCAGGCGAAACGAAGACGATCTCTGTCAAGGTTGCAAAGAAATACGCGGCTAGCTACTGGGACGAGGAGCGCGATCAGTGGTGCGTGGAAGAGGGCGAGTACGAAGTTATTGTTAGCGATAGTAGCGAGATAAAAGGAAGCAAAGCCGTGAAGAGTTCGTTTAAGGTGGCTGAGACCTTCTGGTGGTCCGGGCTATGATGGATTTTGAACGAACTCGGACATGAGAATCCGGTAGCAAAATGCGACGAATGGCGACGAATGTTATGAGGCGTCTTGTTTGAGGTGGAAGCTTGGGAGGAAATATTTGGGTTAATTGAACAAAATAGAGAATAAATTTCACATCTTTTATAGCAGGAGGACTGTCCCTCGGTATGCGTAAGTTTGGATTGATGTGCCTCCGAGGTGATAGTATGATCCCCGTCCGATTTGTCGATTTCATTGGCTCTTTTCGTTCGACGTTCAAACCTTTGTGCTTTAATCCTATCTAATATATCTTCTATCACCGCCTCCACTACCCTCTCGCTCTATTTGTAGGCATCTTGCTGTCTCTTCTATCTCTTCTCTGAAATGTCGGCGCCTAGCCTCTTCCCATTCGACCTCTACCCGCCGCTCCATAGCCTTCATAACGGATGGTGAAGGGGCATAGAGCTGCTTAAGTTTCCTCACAAGATTCTGAGCACTGCAGTTGCCTTCCGATACGGCTTTGTTAATAGCTGGTTGGAGTACAGAACCGGGAACTGAGTCGAAAATCCAACGTTTAATTCTGTCATAGTGCCTCCTGTTAACTGAGGCCCACGTACACTCGACTTCCCAGAATATGCGTTCGGAACGATACCATTCCGATTCATCCCCAGTTGTTAACTCTCCGGGCGCAGCTGGAGGAGTCTTTGATCGATCAACATCAGGGGTGTTCGACCATTGGGTGAGCTTTTGAATATACTCTTCATTGCGCTTAGCAATTAGTTTCTCCCTGAGAGAATCGCGATCAGGGAACTTTGGGTAGTCTATGGTACTGAAGTCAAAGTCTGGGCCGTCAGGATCAACAAATTCCCAGTGAGAGTCGGAAAGACAGCGCAGATGAGTGAACCACGTAAACCAATCTTTTCTTGATCTGAGAGATACTCGAGTGGGGAGGGCTGAATTGGAGTTCACATCTGAATCGGACTGGGAAACCATGTCGATTGCTTCAACCGAGAGTCATTCGGTTGACATCAGGCAAAAGGAATCCGTATAAGATGTGTTAGAACAACTAGAATTGTGCTTTGATGAGTTTGATAACAGAGGTAATTATGACTTTTATTAATATTCAACTGTGCAACCTGGCATATATGTAAACGTATATGAAGGATGTGTAGGAGGTAGGTAATAGTATCAGGCCACCTATTCGTGTAATATGTTCTCCAGTGGCCAGCGAGATGAGGTGGATAATTCTTGACAATGTATAATCATACAAATCGATCGCGTGGGGTCTAAGCAGTTATGTCGGTATAACTTATTTACATAACCACACCCCTCCTAGACCTTACTTACCAACAAGTTGAGACTTTGGCTACACCATTTCTTGTGACCCGTTTTATCGCAGGTAGTTAGTTATATGAAATTAAATGCTAATAAATTATGCACATAATTTTGCATTTCACTTACATATTATGCTAGGCGTACTTTTAATTTTGTAATAGGTATTGTTTAACTCGTGGACGTTATTTGGGTTGGTGGTTTATCTGCTAGTTATAGAGTTAAACTTTCACGATAGCGTGAGTATCGCGAGCATAATATCCCCTAATATATTTATTGATCGGTTTCTATAAGATAACCCGGGCAGTCCCCGGGTATATACCAGATACTTGAATGTGCTTAAATTTGGAAGCATAGATATATATATAGCAATAAATTTGGCTTATATCGTCGTAGGCCTCGTGGTGTAGTTGTAAAGAACGTAGCACGAGGAAGTAGAACGTAGAACGTAGAACGTAGAACGTAGAACGTAGCGCGTAGCGCGTAGCTGTAGTCTACAATCAGAAACCCTTAGAGATATATACTAGTTCATAGATAGGTAGCCAGTAAACAGTAGAGGTAGTCAGTAATCTGTAGTGAGATAGCTGTAATTCGTAGCTAGTAGCTAGTAAGCTCGTAACTTGTAACTCGTAATTTTGTAATCGTAATTCATCGTAATTTTTTTTTTCGAAGGTCCTCAAGGACGGATACAAATTCGAGACTTTGTGCTCTTATATAGACTTTCTATATCTCTTATTTTCTTCGTTAGACCCTTAACTAAGTGCTGTAGACGATTCCGTTTGACATCGTTTCCCACGTGGCATAGTTACATTGACTTAAGCGTAGTTGGTAATAATGGTTGAAAAGATATTGCTTCCAAACTTTGTCACTCATCTCAGAGTAATAAAATGAGGAAAAAATATTGCACTATATGTATGGTGGTAGTTTCAGACTTGAATAAGGTAGGTAGGTAGGTAACACGTTTATATATAGGACAATATTGTCAATTAAAACGCGTTATCGACGATATTATGTACCACATAAGAGGTAGGTAGGTAAAAGTACACAGGTACTTCTTGGACCCTGAATGCTCCCCGCAGTGGATCTATTAACCCAAAAACGCGGGGCAGATTTCAAGACGCGACGCGATCTTTCAAGATCCTTGCATACGAAGTCGATTCAATATACCACTTCAAAAAAGAGAAATGAAATGAAAAAACCAATCATGAAGAAAATAGACTAATTGAGACACTCATACTTTGGTATTGGAAGAATTAACCCCACGAAAAGAATGCGCCGCACATATTAGTGGACTCTACTCTCCGGCGCAACAACTAAATCTCAGTAAATCTCAGTAAATCACCACCACCGCCACCCACCATGGCGCCCCCCACGATCCTCGCCCATAAATCTTCCTTTCTCACTGCCCAGACTCTACATCTATCTCAATCCCTCGCGCCGAGCAGTACCTGGCGCGCGTCGAACCAGCGTGTCCCCGATGGCGGCGGCTTAAGCGACCGCGTCGTCGACGAAGCATTGTACCGCGCGAACCACATATTACAACAGCACGCGCGTCGTGTATACGCCCCGCAGGCTAGTAGGCATGTCGCGGAACAGATCGAGACGCTTTACCTAGATGCTGCGGAGAGAGCTGTGCGCGGCGAAGGAGAAAGGGGCGACGATGATGATGACGGAGCGGATACAGGAACGGGGACGGGGGGTGGAGGACCCAAGTTTTTGATGGTGGGCGCGGATTTTGGTATGCTTTATTCTTTATTTTACGGACTTCCCTACGGCAATAGAATATAAAGCCCCGTCTAACAATCCCTCTCTCACGCAGCATCCGACGAAGTCATCGCCTCCCTACCCAGCACATGGGACCAATACTCAACCTCCCAATCCGAAGCGCACCCCGCCGAAGCCATTCGGTACGCCGACCTCGCCACGTCCCTCTCCCTACTCTCCTCGCGACGAAAAGAAACACGTGCGCGCCTCGACCGTCTCCGTCGAATGCGCAGCTTACTAGCCCCCTTTTCTTCTTCCTCCTCCTCATCCAACCCTAAGCCTACCAATTCCGACGATGCAGGCGAGGGAAGCGAGTCTGGTGTCGAGAAAGTCCAGCCGAATCTCGTCACGCGAGACGGCGAGATGGAAAAGGAACTAGAGCGTATGCGTGTGCTGCTCGTCCGTGTCGCCGCTCGCGTCGCGCAACTGCCCGATCCGGAACCGGGAGAGGACGCCGTCGTGATGGAGGATTTAGAGGTTGTAGAGCGGCGGAAGGTTGAGAGGTTGCTTGATGGGTTCTGAAACGGTATGCCGACTTGCTAGGCTGTTGCACAATTCTATTTTTTTTTTTTTTTTGTGATTTGATTTAGAAATGGAGAAAGCAAATAGCTTCTCGAGTTGGGAGTGGCAAATGAGCCTGTTTTGATAGTTAATTCCCCAAAGCATTTGCACAATAATAGTGATGATACCCCCACGACGTGCATATCCAGACATATATCTATCTAGGTTAGACAAAAGTCAATTAGTTAACCAATCGATTTTACAAGACAACGGCATAGGAATAAAATCATGTATGTATATCAGAAACATGATGGGATGTGAGAAGAGTATACTATATAAGTGGATGAATGGAGTAGGCATTCCTGTTAACCATTATTCTCAATATTTGTACAAAATTCAATCCTTTTTATCCAACTTAGACTCATAATAATCAATACCTCATAACTCGTTATTTGGAGTCCTCCTTAGGCGCGGGGCATAAGAGACATAATACTCTTCTTTCTCTGCTCTTCGCTACCTTCGAGCGTGGCATCTTTGGAGCTATCATCGACATCTAGGCTCTTGGAGGTCTTGGGCTCTTTTTGGTTTTTATCTTCATCTTCGTCTTTTTCCTTTTTATCCTTAGCATAGCGGTTCGGCCGGACTACACGTAGCTTCACAATTTCCTTATCCTTATCCTCGTCGGAAACCTTGTAGTAGACACGCAGACCGACTGTAGCGACCGCGTTCCACGGATCCTTCTCGAACTCGTCCTCTTCTTCCTCCGGCTCGACGGGAGCTAGTGGAGGTGGAGGTGGAGGATCAGAGGCCTGCTGCTTAAGGATCAAATCCAGCTCCTGCTCGCTGATTTCGGAAACAGACGATACATCGCTCTCGTCGGAAGAGACGTCTTCTTCCTCTTCTTCTTCTGTCTCGTTTGCTTGCTTCTCTTCTGGTTCGTTTCCGGTCTCTGCTTCAGGTTGTTTAGTCGAGTCCGACGAGATGATCTTGCTCTCGACAACTTTTACAGCGTTTGACGAAGTAACATTCGAATCTGATGACCCTTCTGCAGTAGGTTTAATTTCACCTTCAGATGCAGATGCCTCAACAGGTTTGGCTTCCTGAGAGCCTTCAAGAGTTTTAGCCGGCTGTTCTTCAGGCGTCGGCGCTGGATCCGTGGAGGATTTCTTAGCCTCTGTAGAGCTCGTCTCCGCCTTAGGATCCGCACTTGATTCAGAACCTTGATCCTTCTTAGACTCCTCCGGTGCCGTAGTTGGGCTTGATAACAACACTTGGTCATGCTTATCCCCGGGCTCGAGCGGCTGGTCTTTGGAACTAACCTCCTCTTGTTTATCAGCCTTCTTAGCCTTTAACTTCTCGGCTCTTTTGGCCTTCTTAGCCTGCGCTTTGGCTTTGGCCTTGGCCTTCTTCTCTTGATTCTTCTTGTGCGCCTTAACGCGGTAATAATGATCGCGTTGCCGGTCCTCCATTAACTTTTTCTTCAGTTCCTCACGCTCCTTATCCTTCTTACGCTGCTCTGCTTCCTTCCGAGCCTTCTTTTCTTCAGGAGACTCGATGATCTTCCCCTTACTGTGAGCCAGATCGTACGACATACCGACGGCGACCAGCTTGTCTCTGCGGTCTCGCGCGTGGTCGCGAACCACGTCCTCTATCGGCAGTTTGTCCATATTGCGAGTGGCATCGATTTTCAATAAGACGGTATATTCGCCTTCTTCTAGCTCGAGTTCAACATTTACCGACCGATTCAGCCGAATCGAACTGATACTGCGAACCACATAGTCTTCTTGGCCGTTTTTATGTAGGCGGAAATTTAACTCAAATCGGTATTGCCCTTCAAGTCCTCTGTAGTAGCGCTCATCCAGCTGAGAAAGCACAATAACAACAGGTCCGGTCTTTGCGAGAGAAAATGCGAAATATGTGTCATGGTAGTCTAACGTCCAGGGAACCGAGAGAGTGGTCCAGAGAGAGGTGACTTTCCACTCCGGCCCAAAAAGTCGCGTTCTATCAAAGGCTTGGTACTTTCGAAGTAGGTCGTCGTATGAGATCCAGAAATTTCCATCATCGCCGAAGCGATGGTTGAGCTTGATTAGCCATTCGGCCGTCCATTCTTTCGACCCGTCACTCCAAGGACCGGTCCACTCTCCTTTTCCCCAGGGGTTCTTGAGTAGGACAAGCCGCTGGCCGTCTATATCCACGGCTTTCATTATCGAGTAAGCATGGAGCTCGTAGATTCCCTTGCGCTCACCCCAATCTTAATCAACGAATTCATTAATGCTAAGCTTTTAAGATGTTGAGCGATATGAAATCTACGACTCACAAGATCCCCACATCCCGGTTGAGCATCCGAACAGAAATTCGTCATTAACTTTCATCAGCTCCTCTTTCCAAAAGTACTCCTTATCAAGGATATCCGTGGTATAGAGCTATGTAAGGTTAGTAAGGTTAGTAAGGAAATAATGTTTCAATGCAAAACATAATAGGAATATGTACCTCGGATGTAACTCCACCTGTGAGATCTTCGATTCCTTCGCCAGTAAACCCACCCTCGATCGAGGCATAATCGCCATGTGCTTTAGCATATGCTTTCTCAAGCAGTGGCAGCCACGTCTCGTTCTCGTGTTCGCATTGTGCGAAGTAGAGAGCGCCAGAACCGCTTTGATACGCCTTTCGATACTGCTCTTCGGAATTAATCCTTTCACGGTCTTCCCAGAGTATCCGCTCGAGGAAGCTTTCATCGAAGTCGGGCTTGGTCAAGAATAGTTTGTCGTCGATGATTTCTGAAATCCATTCGCCGTCACGGTGGAAGACAAAGCCATAGACACCAACCTGCTCATCGCGAGCTACGCATACCTTCTCAATCAGACTAGGCTTGTTGCTTAGGGTGCATAGGGCGGCAAGCAGCCAACAGTCTCCATCGCGGCCCTGTCTGACATCGTTGGCGGTAGGACCTTCGATGTAGAACTTAGGTTCATCAAAGATGTCAACCACGCGCTTGACGCTTTTGGGCTGGAAAAGCGAGTCAGGCTTCTCCTTGGTATTACAGAGTGACTCAAGAGTATCCCGACTACCCCATTTTAGATCTATCTCCAAATCAAAGTGAGGGTCTCGATATTTCTGATTTACACGGCGGCACTCTTTGACGATCTTGGCGACCTTGGCCCGACAGACAGCAGCGGCTTCTTCATACGACGTCTGGGTATTTGTGCCGACAGCTTTGGCAGACCTCTTGGCCGCTTTCTCTACATACTCATTATGAGGGATAACGGTGGTCGCTAGGGTTGTCAAATTAATAAACGTCACTCCGGAATTTCTGGGGATAATATGTAGAACGATGATGAGGCTACGAACCTTTCCCCGGGGTTTTAGTGGTAAATTTGTCCCAGAATTCGTCAATTGCTTCCTGGGGAGTCTGCTTCTTTTTTTTCGTAGAGATTCGCGCGGTCACAGGCACAACCGCCATTACGGTACGATCCCCAGCGTCCTGGCCCAGATACCCAGACTCCGAAGGCGGGGTTGAACATACGTCGGACATGATAATACGATTTTATGCTAAGGAGATATAGCACAAGATGGCACGAGGCAATGAGCTACAGGCGAAACGAAGACGGAGAAGACAAATGGTCGTTTAGAATTCCTTTTCTCATCAAGTTGAGAAAAATAAATAAAAAAAGAAGGTAGCTAGATTGAGAGAGATACAAGAGATCGGGGGGAGTCGACTAGTTTAGAACCAGCTAAGGAGGGAAGAAAAGGTGATATATATTAAGTAAGAAGAAATAAAGGAAAGGAAATGTCCTGAACTTATAAATAATAACACTACTCATCGTGCGGTCTGGAATAGGCTACCTATAGGGACGGGCTGTAGGGACAGGTATAGAAGAAAAGGGTGGTTCAACAAGGTCGGGGCGTGTTACATATCAAGCACATTGGCATTAGATACAGAACAAAAAAACATAGTAAACGAGGCATAAACTTGCTACTTTGAAGCAGCACTTGGATTAAAGAAAATGGAGGGGAAAACGAGGAGTCACATAAGCTTGCCTGCAGGTAAGACGTAGGTCCATGTAGGTACATTAGGTACCTAAGAATAATTGGTTGTAGCTGTTGCTGCCGTGGTAAGAAATAGAATGAGCTGCAAGACCGGCGCGCTATGTGGGACTTAAACGGGTCGTATCCCGCGCTGCTGAGATCAGCTTCGCCTGTCTTTAAGCAGGGGTTCGTTCAGCCTGTCCGGCCTGTCTAACCTTTAATTGGGGGCCAAAATGTATGTGCTAGCCAATCAAAGTTCTAGCTAACGCAGCCCTCTTATAAGTCATTCCCGTCTGCAATTACAGTACCTAGCGGATCAAGTCTCCACCACCAACATTCATTCTACTTTTCTTCACTTGGTGCGATGATGCGGTTTTATCATAGGTTTCGTTTTTAATTTCTATCAACAAGAACTTGTTACCACATATGTCAAGACTCGTATGCGGCTGAAAGGAACATGTGTAAGGAGAAATTGTAAGGAAAGAGAAAAAAAAAAAAAAAAGCTGTTCATTCAAAGAGTTGTTTGTAGTACCAGCTTAAAAGTAACATCACTCAATCAACCAAAGGCTTGTAGAGAACAAAGAAAATCAGGCCTTGAATATTATTATTTTATTTAACAATAGCTAGGTACCTAAGGTACCTAGGTAGGTATGTATAAGGCTATAGGTTATGATGAACGCCTTCAATCATCATCTCTTCTTACTAGTACTTGACTATGGGGCCCAGATTATATTTCGATCCGACTGCGTCCAATCGAATACCAAGGGGAGAACGATGTTTTCTCGGCGAACAAGGTCAACGAAGCGCCTATTTCCTAACCGTACGGAATTGTTCGGATTTAAATAGGGTATAGATGAGTAGTGGGCACTCATGTTGACGATTAAATTGAAATGTCTGCTGTACACCTTGCACCACTCAGAGTCAATCGCTGCATCTAATAGCTCATCTTGTGTTATATCTGTACGCTCACCGAACCCTCCGTCATGTCTTATATATGGCATGACGACTCTCCACATGTGGTTCAACAGCCTGTTTACCATAATGACAGGGACACGGGCTCCGGATTTAACAACATAGAAATCCCTGAGGTACATAATGCACCTGGGCACAGATTGACCTGGCAAAAGCGAATTGGAAAACCAAGATGGAGACTCAAGTAGCCTTGCGAAACCCTCTAGTACTCTGTCGGGATGTTGCCCCAATCCAGGATCATTCGCCAAAAAATAGAGGATGGCCTGTGTAAAGGCTAGCCGACAGGCGTCATAAAACGTAAAACCAATATGTTGGACAAGCAATTCGACTGTTGTTTGGGGGATGTGGCGCGTGAAGAGCCAACCACCAATCACAGGAATGTTTTCGAAGCACATTTCCTCCAAAAAATTACCGAGATTGAGTTCATTTCGTCTTCTGAGGATTATCTCAATAATGGGATGGTGTCTCTGTTGTATGGCATTGCCTAAAATCATCGACGGGTTAGTTGCGTTCCAGATGTTCAATGTGTCGGCAGTCCCTGTTTGGATGGCCGTATCAAGGACTAGCTCAAGGCATTCTCGACCGCCGTTGACTGCAAGGATCTGAACGAAGGCCTCAAAGTCGATAATTTCTCGCATGCATGAAGTCCAAGTTACCAAGAAGTCATAACCTTCTTGGCTCCGTAGAGTATTTGTTAGGATCAGGTCGCGAAAAGCTCTCAACAAGCGTATATTACCTGTCGTAAGGGCATACTCTAGGGGCTGCAAAATACGAAATCGACTGGGATGCTCGAAAACATATCTCACAGCCCATGTGAAGACGATCTGATTTAACTCCCTGTTCATGCGGCCCATTCGAAGGCACTCCCAGATCGGCAGGCGTTTTGCGATTTCCGCTATGATATCTAAGGTGAGTCTTGGAGCCATTATGAACAATTTCTTTTTTTTTTTTTGTGAGTTTAGTAGGATATTATATTTCCTGATAACAAATACAGATTGCGTGAGTTGCAAAGTTGATTTGTGGATAAGGAATCAAGAAGCATCTCAAAACGGGATTCCTTGCTTTTACTTATATTAAACCCCCGTAGGTATCGTTATACGTTTGTAGTTTAACAACCAAATACATTGTCAATATTAATTTACTCTTCCTTGGTTATAAACGTAACAGATTGCTTGTGAGGGAACCGCGTGGATGTTCAGTTGCAGTATAGATAGTTACTTCTATAAAACAATCCATATCAGCATAACAAGTTGTTTATGCTGGCCTGAACAACGAAGTATGCGAAGGTTAAGAAATAAAATCACAACTATATACGTACCTAGGTAGGTACAGAGGTATAGAGGTATAGATGGATGGTTACATCCTCTCGTAGCTCCCGTATCTACCGTGTGATAATCAAAATACGAATCTTGAGGCTCGTCTAAAGAGTACCAAACGAGTATGACATAAGAAGCTCAAACCCTGCAAAGCCTCGGGGGTAGTACCTTAACACCATGCACCGGCTAATTTAACCTGCCCTTTCTATTAAATTGAAGAGTCTAGAGAATATAGTGTGATGTCATAGTAGTTCAATTAGTCGTCGTGTGGTAACCTATACTAATGTGGCTATCCAAGTTATCTGTCAGCTTACAGCTCCCGATTCCGAATCCACTAGGTGATATTATAGGCTTAGACATGGCCTATGAGATCATATAGTCGTAGAATAATTTGCATTTCAGGATATATACGGCGATACTGTCAGTCAAGAATATTCGATGTTTCATTAACGAATCAAACTACTCTAGTTATGGATATATCTTGCGATTCCTTCAGATCAGTAGCATACTCACCGCCGTACTTCAAGGAGACGTCGAAGAGGCAATTTAGCTATATAATGTTGAATACGCCATCGAATTCTAAGTTAATGTCTGCCATCAAATCGGCTCACTAAAAGATACAACTCTAAACGCCGACGATCTTCACCGATACATATTGAAGCCGCATACTCTAGCACTCCGTTGATTTATGAACTTATCTTGACAACATGCGTCTCACTCAAGTCCTCTCGATTCTTTCCTTCGGATTGGGTGCCCTTGGCCAAACTCGCGAATGCTCGACGCGGAATGATTGCCCAGGGACTAAAGTTTGTCAACGTACGTGGAATGACTCGAAGCTAAACCAACTTGACCCCTTACAATACCACGGCATGGAACACCACCTAGAGACTGACCTATTCGAAGATAAAACTTGTCAATACTACGAGAGCTGGATCTGCACTGAGCCAAGTGATCCGGCTTGTAATAATGGAGTCCAAGATGAATGCTACCATAGTTGTGATAAGTGAAGCATGATGCTTCATACAGAAGTAAATAGGGATGTGTATCGATTGAGATAAGCATTATATTACGGCGGTCATAGTGTATCCATGGATTTATGAAGAAGCTGAGTTCATTCATTGATATCAGTATAGATATCTTGTTAAAGAATCATACCCACTTATGACAGTCTTCATAACCCTGCGTTTGCTCTATACGTAACCTCCAGAGTAGTCGATAAAGCAAACATAATTACTCCTTTTTCGCGTTTACTATGTTGAATATAACCTTCTGGAATTCCCCATGAAGGGCAATAACTTTGGGATGCATAGGAGGGATAATCTGGCATACACCCGTCCCGCAGATACCCGTCTCGTGGTCAATAAACCACATACAGCTTGGAAAACCGCCCCAAAATACAGTATTCGGCGCGAACCAGCCCTCATGACCTTCCTTCGCCACCAGGCCCGCGAAGCTCCAATTCTTCCTGATAGACAATGGAATCTGGAGTCCAAGATATTGCGTCTTCTCCGGCGAAGAAGCAATATCATCGTTTAGGCACTGCTCAAGCCTCTCGTCAAGCTGCGGGCGGAAAAGTTCTTCGTATAACGCAGATGATAGAAGCTTGGGATCTCGCCGAAACACAGCGGATAGAAATGTGTAGTAAGCCTTAGGAGTTGCGAATACACCGGCACCTCCTAAGCAGTCTGATGCTCCGCCCGACATATTGAAGTCCGAGGCATCCACCGCGGGCGGCTCTCCTTTTTCGTTGAGTGTGCTGAGGTCAGCTATCCTGTCTTTCATTCCTTCTCTCGCCCTTGGAAAAAAGCTGGCATCGTTTTCGATCCCAAGGGGCTTCCAGATACGTTCGCGCATGAATTCGTCGAGGCTGAGGTGGGTGACAGCTTCGACTGCCTTGCCTGCCCATTCAAAGCTCGTGCCGTATGAGAATCCCGTGCCTGGGGGGTACACCAAAGGTAAGGTAGCAATATGCTCGGCATCCGGGCCCGAGAACGGCCTTTCACCGCGCGAGGCGCGCCACTTTATTAGCAAAGGGTTGAACCAATCGTACTCATGACCAGATGTATGAGTAAGTAGCATTCTAAGAGTGATGGGGATAGTGTTTGGTGTAAGAATGGCTGTGTTCTTATCGTCATCGAAGCCAGTAATAATGCCATATTTCCCAATTCCAGGAAGTATTTGCTTTACGCCCTTATCCAAGTCTAAAGTGCCATCCTGGACGCATTGTAGAACAGCAACTGCAGTCATGAGCTTGCTCATGGATGCAATCGCACTGATTGTGTTTTCTGTATAAGGAAGGTTGGCTCCTTCTTTAAGGCTTGCCTTTCCAAAGGACTTAGAGTAGATGATATTGCCTATTTTATTGAATTAGCTTTCAAGCCGTGAATGAGTATCATTGTAGTGATTCGGCGCATTAGAGTACTGAGTAGTTATATCCTGTAAAGCTAAATACCCTCAAATACCTTGCGTATATAACTGAAGGGACTTTACCATCTCTATCTCCGGCAAAAGCCGAGACACCGGGAAGTAACCCTGAAGCTATAGCATCCTCATATATCTTGTTGATACTCTGCGTCATAGCTATGTCCATAGTTGGTAGTGAACCCGAGGTAAGTGGGTGAGTGGCACTTATAAGTTGACTATGGGTCTTAGTGACGATACATGATCGAATGGGATAGCCTTGAAATGTAAAGTAAATCGACTGGTAACAATCATGATGAGAAGGATTATGAGGGGTTATATCTACCTACCTATATAGACCAGTCAACGATTGGTCGGCACGAGCTTTGTCTCCAAAGCAGACCCGCCCCCCTTCCAGGCCAGCGCAATGCCAATCCCCCACATCCATCGAGTATAGGAGGCAAATGCAGGCAATTAGGCCCCGTATATAACATCTTGCCTACACTGTATGGAAGATCTCCGAAATCACGTCGTCGTTTAACCCCCTAGTCCCAAGACATCCTTCCTTGATGCACTGGTGCAGGTCTTCGAATAGAACTTCCGTTCTTACATGGTTTTTCAGTCGCAGAATGAAAATCCACTAGAATCTGAATATTCCCATATTATTCATAAAAAGAAGAAGCAGAAGATAGAGGAGAAGGAGGTTCAGCTATTCAAGGATCACAAAAGCGGCCTCCCATAACTCAAATAGAACCTAGAAAACTAACTAACAGATATAGGCTTAGTTTGTATATATTAACGATTTCCAAAGTGCATTCTCGGGTGCCTGTGTTAATAAAAGACTAAGCATTGCGACCAGCATAAGGACTTCTAACTAAGGGATAAAGGTAACAACACTTCCTCTGAGACAGTTAGGTACAAGCCTAAGACGTCAGGCTGTTTGGAGCATACCCATTAAAGCTATCAACTAAACCCACCGTCAACAGAGAGAATCGTTCGAGTGATAAATTTACTCTCGTTACCCAGGAGATACCCAACCATTGCGGCAATTTCACCTATGGGTACCAACTCCTTGAATAAAACTTGGAGGTCGTTCGTTGTAATGCCAGGTAATTCCGTTTGAACATCCTTTTGCATTCCCCCTCCTACAAGGCCCCTAGAGATAGCAATAGTTAGTTACGAGGTAGGTTTCGAGCATCCGTAGAGGGAGGAAGGAATCAGTAAAGAAGTACAGAATCATAGATCCAGACTTCTTCTTCAAGTTCGCTTTCGTATTAAAAGAAGAGCGTACTTACGGGCATACAGCATTGACCCGAACACCGCGGTGTGCATGCTCAGCGGCGGCGACTTTACTCAAGCCGATGACGCCATGCTTAGATGCCGAGTAAGCTGGGAGGATGTGTAATCCATATATTCCGGCAGAGCTAGACATGTTAACAATGCTGCCACCGTCCTCAATAGCGCGAAGCTGGAACTTCAGGCAATTGAACACCCCGGTCAAGTTGACGTTGATCACTTTGGACCAGTTGTCGAAGCTCATATCCATTATCTGACTTCCATCGCCGAGGATGCCTATCCCAATATCACTCAGGGGTTAGATCACAGTCATCTCTTGTCGGAGGAGGGGGAGGGGAGGAAATTGGGTTGATGAATTCGAGCGATCATTTCTCTTCAGTCCTATGAATAAAATCACGTCGGCATACCAGCATTATTAACACATCCGTCAATCCTCCCGAATTTGGCTTTCGATTCGATTACCCACTCCTCAACGGCTTTCGGGTCTGTAACATCCAGAGACCACGTACATACCCGAATATCGGGGTAGGTTTGAGCCAGATACTGTGCTTCAGCATCGAGTTTCTCCTTCTGCACGTCTGCTAGAGACAACGATGCACCGCGTGCCGCGATGTAGTTGGATATAGTTGCCCCGATTCCTTGGGCTGCTCCCGTCATGAGTATAACCTTTCCAGCAAGGGGTTTTGGGTCTGCCATTGGTAGCGAGAGCAGCTGAGAATAAATCTGAAGAATCTGTCTAGCTGGCACCTAGGAGAACTTTACTTCGACGTACTGGTAGAGATCCGAACCCCGCAGGTGCCTATGCTTTTATAGACGAACATATCTTCCGGCTCCAGGAGGTGTGAGTCGGCATAGTGACTTACTACGCCAGCCACATTTTCTAATCACACGGTGGCTGCAGATCAGATTTACGTAAACGATTAAGCGCCATGGGAATTGGCGATGAACTACCTAGGTCTAGGTAGTTGAGCATCGAGGGAACATACCCAAACCGGTTCGCGATAGTCCATTGTTGTTTGGCTTTCGGCATCGAAATCACACACACATGCACACACATGCATTTATGGCGTGACGTGTCGGTCAAAAGAAACATCCAAGTGATATCAATAAACCCATACCATTGGTAGATAGTGAAATTTTTGTTTTCTATCTACTTGCTCTTCGGAATATGTAAATTAGCGAAAGGCAATATAACCCGAAGAAGAGGGGGGGAATGATTCAAAAAGCAAGTTGAATATGAGATAGGCCTCGATGCATAACACCACATCCCCGCGTCCGCCAGACAACAATTACATCCAAATAAGACTTGATCGCATTAAAATTACTAACCCGTATGTGCGGGGGGATATCTATCAGTTCCACCAAGCCGTTGGATCAGACGTATCGAAAGTGAGAGGTAGAAATAGATACATATCACAGGGACACTAGAAGATAGAGTAAGCACATAGAATAGACAAGCGGTACTCCTACTCTACGTCTATTGTGCTCTAGCTAAGAGTCACGGAATACCGATGTCTCATTGGATGTGAGCCTGCAACTTGGGGCACACCGGGGAACTATACGGCACATAATCCGGGAAAATCATGCAGTGTGTTGTTGTGGTCGTCTTTCTAGGCCATTCTTTTGTTTTGTGAAGACTTATGAATCTCTTCTTGAAGAACTATACACTGCTTCAATTATGACAATAGCAAGGAAAGAATGGAGACAAAACAGTGTTCAACATGTACCAAGGGAGGTTGTAACCTTCAAGTCAAAGTGTAGACAAGTAAGACAGAGAACGAGTTCGCTAGTTCTAATAGCTACTTGTAGAATGGTTCTCCAAAAAAAAAAGAAGAAAAAAAAAAAAAAAAAAAAAAAAAAAAAAAAAAAAAAAAAACGTACCATTCGGCCTACAGGTCTTTTCGAATCTCCNGCTGCAAGGGGCTATCAAGATGCATAACTAGAAAAAAAAAAAAGGAAAAGAAAAGAAAAGAAAGGACCCTCGCTGTGTACTGACAAACTTTACCCAGCCCATGACATATATGACCCCCCTTAAGCTAGCTGTTTGGTTGTCCTGCTAGTATGTCCATGTGTGCAGAAATTTGCCTGGCAATATTTTCGTTTCCTCTCAACTCCGGCCGGCGCTCGCACTCGACGAGGAAAATCATCGTATCCTTGATGCGCTGCTGCCAGAACTGCCAACGATGCATCGTCAAGCCAGGGGTGGGGTGACAATCTCCGTAAGTGTTGTCGAGCTCGAGCTCGTATAACTCCCCGTGCTCCAGGGTCGTTTAAGGGGCTACCGCTTCATAGCCATTTTTAATCTACCAGATTATCTTAAATCCACCACTAATAATCCACTGCCCGACAGAATTGAGTAACCTGTCGTACTGCTGGGCATTGTCCCAGCTGGTTTCTAACGCATCGCGCATCGCGCATACACAAAAGACCGGGTCGTCTATTACATCGAGGGCGTACAAGGATGAAACAAAGAAGTGAAAGTGAAGGTTGAAGGGAGGGCGTCCATCTTGATGGGGTCTAACTTGTGGGGAATCTGTGTATTGGAAAGTAAGTTAATCTTATGTAGTTTTTTTTTTTCCATAGATGCCTGGTATGTACGGGACATCTGTTTAGACACAACATTGCTACTTACAATAAGCAAAGATGAGTCCCCACAGGACATCTTCTTTTGTCAGTGGCGGCGGTTTCGACTTATAATTTATGGCGCCGTAAATTAGATCGAAGATAACCTGAAAAGAGGACTGCTCACCGGCGAAGAATTGAGCCATGGTGATTTGTACGACGATACCGCGGAAGATGACATTACTTATCGCAAGCATTGCTCTCCTCTGCGGCCTGATATGGAATAAAACGAGACAAAAAGTGTCCACATCCTTTTGGGCCAAGGCTTCAGGGAAGCGTATAAAGTGTTTGATGATATTGAATAACGATTTGCATGCGGCAAACTCTAGACTGCTCATGCGCGGATCTGTATTCTCCCTGATAAATATATGGTCTGGTTCTACGAATGAGGGAGGATCCTGCTCGTCCATGTTGATGAATTATGAGTGAGTATTGGTGATGCTATAAGGAATAGGACTGCTACGGAAGATGGTAAGCTACACTTTTCTTAGACATTGCTATTCCGAACAGAATTGTGTATATATCAGATACAGACTTTCAGACGACATTTTCGGAAGTAGATCTCATTACTAACTCAGATCGTCCTTACTTTATAGATCAAGCAAAGACAGGGAACTGCATACCGAATGCTTGAGAATAATTGCCTTGTTGTTCACCTACCTAAGCTAGGTACCTGCTATCCGGTGGTCATTGCCCAGGCGGAATCATGCAGAGTCTCAAATTCTTGGCATGTATCACTCAGGTTGTGAGATTGTGAGCTGATGTTGAATGGTTCGTCATATTAATGCGTCAAGTGGAGGGATTTCCTCAGATGTCTTCATAACGGCCTAACAAGACCGATTGGATGTATTTCATACGTATTCCATTTTCCAACCCACCGTCTACCTTGTATGGTATACCCCTACTGCTTGTCCCATATCGTACATATTTCGTAATTCACGATCTCTTTGACTCCTTGGCGACTGAATATTTTATACTCTGAATTGAGCGTTAGTAGTTTTGATAGAGTTTACGTCATAGTTAAGCTCTAAGTATCTCACGGTGGAAGAAGGTATTCGCTCCAGGGACTTGCTAGGAAAGCGACAGCGGCCTAAGACATATGGGTTAGCAAAGTTTGGAAGAGAGGGGATATGCTATATATCGCAAACTTACACCGAAGATTGCTACGCTGCGTACGACGGAAGCATTTTCGGGAGATGTGAAAGCTTCGTAAGTAGAGCCAATAAATCCCTTATTGGAACGGCCCCCTACTCTTTTTGGCGGCATGATGGTATATGGTATAATGCAGACGTATGGCGGGGGGGGGGGGAAGTGTAGTAAAATTGGTGAGTTCTACTGTGTCTGGGTGTTGTTGTATGATGTCGAGTACAAAGAAGAAAAAAAAAAGAATTTGAAGAATGAATTCAAGGCTGAATAAAATCGGAGCTCATGTTACGCTATTCCGTAGACGGGACAAGCGGGGCCAATCTGAGCTTGGAGCGGAACCCTGCATGGGATCTTTGTGGGGCGATAATTATGGAGCATGCTGTGGCTCATGCGCAGCTGACAGGCCAACTTCGTAATGTCGTCACAAGGCTGAAGGCGATTGCATTAGGTACATGTAGGTATTTAAGCTTTATGGTTTCCCATTTCCAGCTTTCCCAACCCGTTTCCATCAATTATAGCTATAGATAATTCATACGCCCCCATGACCGCAATTCGATATTCAAATATTATTCATACTCCTACAATCACACTCGAAAATGGTTGAGACACCTAGAATCGCCTACGGAAATGCCGGCGGTTTCTTACCGAACGGCACCACCTCATTACCCTCTCCCGCCCCGAGCACAGCATCAAACCAGGCCGCCGCGCGTCTTCCGCGCCCACGATCAAAACCCCTAGCTCGGGGTTCCAGAAAGGAAGATTATGCTAGAAACTACGTTTCCGACAGACTGTTACACATATCACGTCGATACGTGAAGAAGCATGGAATTCCGGACCCCGCTGATGAAGTAAAGGGTTATGAAAGTATGGATGAGCTATGCAAAGATATGGAAGATGTAGTTGATGTACTCTGGTTCTCGGGCACACGTATGCTTTTTCCCTACGATTTCATCCTAAAGGAATTTGAATAGCCTTTGTCATTAACGTACTCTTCAGCCAGTCTTCAAATACCCTACCTCCTTAACGTCGCGCTCGCATTCAACACGTACCTACCCTCCTTTCCGCCATCGCCAGGACCTACGTTCGCGCTCCTTAAGAAGCTCGACCACTGTTTCGCTAGTCTCTTAATAGGTCGTGATATTAAATCCGGAGATCCATTACCGGGATTCCAGGGCAACGGAAGAGGACTAACGAGAACCGATATGGTGCGCTGCAAAAGTCTTGTCGACGAGACCCGTATGATAGTCGCAATGATTATGAGCGACGAGCCGGGTGTCGGGATGTATGCAGACGCAAGTGATGACGATGAATTGGCACAACCACCTACGAGACAAAACATTGGGGTCTCGTTATCTACCGGACTAATACAGACGCCTGTTCTCGAAAGTAATAATAATACCAAGGTCAAGTCCGAAGATGTTATAGACTTTGAAGACGACGCAGACCTAAGCGACGTTGAAGAACCGCGTCGTGCTGCACCCAAGCGCAAATCTGTCGACGCAGATTTAGAAAACGATGGACTGGACGATAAGAAGCGGATTAAAGTTGAGGAAGAAGAGCCGACCCCAGTATTTAGCGATGCAGCTCCAGGGGCTCGGAGTCCTGTCCCGACTCTAGATGGACCTGCTCCACATCAACCCGACGGCAAGTTTCATTGGATGATCGACGACGATGATGATTCTGATGAGGACGTGGCCCCGGCTACCAAAGCCAGCGTTAATACTTCTACTACTGCCCCATCAACAGTGCAGATGGCTCCTGACACTGAACGGGACATGGGCGAGCCTAGTGGAGACTCGGACGAGGAAGAAGAGCTGCAACTCAACGTGGGCAAGGTCTACGAAAAGACAATGGTACAGCTTGGGAAATCACTTGGTGAGTCTATAACAGACGACTAGCAAATAACATGTAAGGTTATACAAAGGTGAATGTATTATCTATTATACGGAATGGTCTTGACAGTGAATACTAGTCATAATAAACGCGGAGGAAACTAGATCTCAGGCATAAATCACATTACATTTCTCTTGATTAGGTTTATCCCCAAGTATCTCTCTAAAGTGAACTTTGTTAAACAAGTGCCATTCATTTCCTAATTATGAGAAAAAAGAAGCACATACTACTACTACTACTACTACTGCGTGACAGTTTTTTTTTTCTGAAACTTTCGCAGGGCGAGCGAATGCTTCTAAGGAAAATGATAAAAACGATACATCGTGAACCAATCCAATGACAACATCTCTGCTCTATTAGATACAACCAACACAGCACAATGACCCGCGCTACACCAAGCCACCAAACCCGGCTCTCCACATCTACTTCTAGCCGTAGCATAAGAAGTATGTTGAATAGCCAAATCTCCAGAAACACTCGCACTCCACGCCAAGCCCCTTTTAGGGTTCCAGAATCAATAATCAGCACCTTAGATCGCGAAGCAAATATTTGCCTAAGAAAGGGACGGTTTTTTCTCTTTGGCAAGCTTAGACGTCTTCATTCACGCCCTTCCACTCCTTTAATATTGTCGAAGAAGCTTACTAACAACGACGCGCAAGCTACCAGAAGCATTCTGCCTCGTATAGCACGACTAAGACGTGCCTATTAAGTAAGAGCTCCTCGCCTCACACCAGGGTAGCGCAAATCAATATAGCAGCGGGTTGGGGACATTCCATCAACTCCATCAAGTGTGTCGATGTAGAATTCATTGCCTGACTGATCCCCCGATCTCAGGGCAAAAACCAATCCAACGTAAAGACAAGAGAAAAACGTAAACCGAACAGTAGCAAATATTTCGATACGAATGCCCCAAGAAAAAATAACGAGTACAATAGAATCAATCCCGAGCCTCAAGGCTGAGTCGTCCTTCGCTAGACTCTCAATAGTCTTAGAGATGGAATCGGGACGGCGACGAGGGGATAGGTGATATGAGCGGTTTAACGAAATAACTAAAAACAATAAGTATGGTATGATAGTCTAAGAGGACAAAAATTCAACAAGCTTTTCAGTAGTAGTCGTGTTTCATGTCTGGTCCGCTGAGTTCGAATATCCGTCAGACCATGGCCATAGTCCAGATGCGAGTTTAAACAACCGATGAACGCCATGACATGCCCAAGTTAACCCGAACGTAGAGATGCTTAATGGATATCACTCCAGACCCGGCGGACTGCAGACGTGCTCCTACTCCGCCCCAATCTCCCCGGCCCCTTCCACGCCAAATGCCGGAGCACCAAAATCAAAGGTTCCGGGATCAGCATCACCGTCATGTAGGAAAGAATCAAAATCAAAATCCTGTAATAAATCACCCGTCTGCATAGGGTCCGCGAACGGCATGTTAAAATCCTGCATGAAAGTTAATCAAAAGTTGTCCGACCAGTAATTAGGGGAAACTCACCATCCCGCCATTGTTGTCCATGCTGAACGTGTTCATTTGCGACGGGTCTGGATGCGCTTGGGGTGCTGCAACTGGTGCGGGAGCAGGCGGAGGGGCGGATACAGGTGCATTGGCTGCTGGCTGAGCGCCCACAGCCTGACCGTTCTTATTAAAGTTAGTAGTAGTATTGACAGGTGTGACAGGTGTGGGCGGTTCAGGTTCCTGGGCGGCTTCCGAGGCCGGTGTTGCACCCGTAGGCTGGGGTGCCTTCTTCTGAGCGGCAGCCTATATAAGTAATTAGCCAGGTACTACAACTGTATGTTCCTTAACGAAAAATCGTATGCGTACCTTGTTCTTCGTGTTCTTTGTGTCCTTCTTCTTGGGTGCCGCCTTGTTAGATTGTTGAGGGGTAGGTGGAGCCGCATTATTCTGTTGCGGCGACGCCGTTGCGCGGCCTGTAGCAGCATTGTTGACTGGCGGCGGAGCCGATGGAGGCGGCATAGATCGTTGTTGCGGCGTCCCCTGAACTTGGCCTTGAGGTCCTTGAGGGCCTTGAGGTGCCATCCCATTTCCATTCGGACCTTGTTGCCATTGCATTTGGGGGCCACCTTGGGGACCCTGCTGGGGTCTCATCATCTGGGGATTCATTTGGGTGTTAAACGGTTGATTGGGGTGGGAGCTCGGGGGCCGCATGGCTCCTCCACCATTCATTTGCGTAGCAACCATATTGGAGTCCATCCCATTCATGTTCCTCAAATAATGGCTCTGCATGTTGGGATCCATTGCGTTCTGTACGAAATTCATCTGGTTCGGCGAGCCCCTTGATTGCGCGCCCTCAGTCAATGATGGTGAGGGGATAGTAGCGGGGTTCATCTGCGGAGTACTGCGCTTTATCTGGTCTGCAGGGTTGGGAGAAGCCCCCGTGCGAGCCCCCTGAGCAGACGGGTCTTGGAAAGTCTGTCCGTTCGGACCAGGGCCGCCGGGTGCTCCGGGACCGCCGGGGCCAGTTCCGTCTGCTCGCGGCATACCGCCCATGCTATCTTGTTCCTGCCTTGCCATCAGAAGGCGTTTCTTATTCTGCTGTTCCAACAACATTAGCTGCATTTGATAGTCCTGCAGAGCATGGTTGCTTCCGCCCGCCCCCTGGGCACCACCTGGTGCACCGGGCCTCACCACTCCAGGGCCGCCCATTCCCTCGGTATTATAAAGTGCAGTAATTGCAACGTCACCGGGTCCGCCCTGCATCATAGGCGACTGGCCCTGTGGACCGCCAGGGTTGGGCATCTGCTTGTTAGTTATTTGTTGGCCGTGGTGCTGCTGCAGATTTTGAGAATACGTTTGAATCGACTTGGCCTGGGTCTGCGGGGGCTGGGCTTGGAAGTTCTGGAACTGTTCAGCGGATAGATTAGCTGGGTTGATGCCGTTTGTCAAGAGCATATGCTGAGTTATAGCAGTATTTCTGGGTATGTTGCCTACTTGTTGTCCTGGCATGCCTTGCTGCGGTCGTTGTCCATTGGGCATCATGCCTCCTTGTTGAGGATTGAAAGGTCCTGATGCGTCTAGACGCGGTCTCTTACTCGGTGACGGCGCGTTCTCGGCCGAGCCAGGAGAACCTGGGCGATTCTGATTATTGTCCATATTTGAACCGTCACGCTGCATCTGGCCTGGCTTCGCATGCTGCAACATGTGCATGGCTTGAGGGCTTTAAGGCAACAATGTCAGCAAACTAGTGATACATATGATACTCTCGACATACTTCTGATTATTGGCCATGGCAGTCCTAGCCAGGTTCTGTTGCTGCTTTGTATTAACTTGCATGCCGTTTGGCATTCCCATCATTCGGCTTTGGCCGTAGAGGTCTTGTCGCATTCCGCGTAGTATCGCTTGATGCTCTGTTTGTCTCTGGCGGTTTTGTTGCTAGTAATAGTCAGCGCTAACGCCGCCTCTGAACGACTTCGTGGGACACTTACCTGAGTATGATTGACATATTGGCTTACGTGGGGATTAAGGCTAGGCTTGTTACGTTGAGCGTAAAGCATGTCCCAGAATAAGCAGAACCACTCGTACAGGAAGCTATTTTCGGCAGCTGCTGGGACGTTCGGTAAAGGAAGATCCGCGGGTCGCTTTGAGTCTATGTCGTCTTTACTATCAGTGTCCATGGGATCTTCGCCTACACCATTGCCCAGGACATTGCTATTCTCGTCCCGACGGCGGCCAGGACTTTCTTTAATGACGTTGAGGGTTTGCTCGCTCTTGAGCATTTGGCGCGCACAATCGTACATACCCTCTCGAAGAAAGTAGTCGTAGATGTATGTGTTGAGAACTGTTCGATTATTCCCTTGGCTTTGAACCTGCTGTTGTTGTGCGGCTAGTGTATTCGCCATCATTGGCGATGGACCGCCGACGGGGCCAGCCATGGGAATGTTGGCCATATTCATGTTATTCATTAGTGAGAGATGATGGACAGACTTTCGTCTGTCGGGATCCGCGATATCCAGTCACAGTGATAAGTAACCAAGGGCAAATGCGCGTGCGTGTCGCGGTCACGGGGAGCCAAGCTTCGCAGCCGTGAGCTTCAATTCCGACAACGAAAAATCGTGTTGTGATCCTAAGATCGATCAGTCGAGTGTTTCCGACGTTTGTTCCTTGGTCAGCGATGGAAGAAGAACCCGCCGGACGAGATAGAAACTATTGCGCGTAAGTGTAATAATCGACTGAGCGATCCAGTGCTTGATACTTGGCGGTGCGTTTACAGAAGAGATCTCGGCCGTTGGATTTCGCCCTTTTTTACCAGACAGGAAATATTGATTAAGCAAGAGTCTGAATCCTCCAACTATGCAAAAGGAGCGAAAGAGGATGCGACCAGGTATACGAGTACCGAATGTGCCTTGGGTATACAGAGACCAGAAATGAAAACCGCGAATGAGGTGGAAAGAAAATGTTGGTATGAAGTATCGCAAGTGGCGGTAGAGTAAATAAGGTTAAAGAAATGGACGAGTGGATGAGAAAAAGTCAAGGTGGTGGTTGCGTGTCGGATTTTTTGGTGCGACAGCGGTGATGGCGAGGATGGGTTTGTCAGTCGATTTTCGGTCGGGTGGTATGGGCGTGGTGGTCTGGTCGTGGCGGTGGTAGGTGCTGATAATAGCGGTTGTTATTGGGGGCTGGTGCTTGTTATAGCGAATAAGAGAGGGCGCCAGCGGGATGACAACTAATGGATTTTTTTTCCCTCGTCTTCTTGGTCCTTTTATTAAAAAGAGACCCCCCTCTCTTCTAATAAACTTTCTCTATTTTTTTCCCTAAGTCGCAAGTCGAAATGGCCTCGGATCCCGTTTCAAACGCGACAACTCAAAATTGTAATAGTAAGGAGAGGTAGAGAAAGTAAGTAGTCGAAGAGCTAGACAAGATTTTGCGTGGATCGCTCGGTCTTGATCGATAGCGAACAGATGAGCTAGGTGGGTAAGATTTGTTTCGGTGCAGCCCAGGTAGATAGTACAGTATATGTAGAAATGGATTGAAAAAGATGCACTGTGCCTCTCGTTGCAGGTATGGGCTGCCTTGCTCCTGGCTATGGGGGCAGAAAGGCGCCTTTTGCTTGCCGCGTTCAGTACTGATGCAGTACTGATGCAGTACTATTGCAGTACTATTGCAGTGCAATATTCCACTCCTATCGCGCGTATTCTCTTCCTGATGTTCGCTCTGCTTCGTAGACTGTCCTCGTGTATCCCTTTAATGTGAGGTCACAACGCTTCTGTGGTGTAGGAGGAGCGCTGACTTTCCTTCCACAACGAGAAGCCAATTAGGCGAATTCGAAATCGCGCACGGTGGATGCGACCTTGCAGACATTCAAAAGACCAGGCAATATCCAGAGATGCATAGGCACTCAACAAAATGTTAGAAGAATGAGGGGGATTACCGCCGTAGAGATAAATGTCGAGAGAATGAGAAGTGTTTAAGAAGGATTAGAAAGATATAATTCTACGGAATCTGAGCCGAGACTGGCAAAGAATAGTGGCAGGAGAATGATGAAGGTGTGTGCGAGGCAAGTTCCAATCTAAGTACCAGAACGTGGTAGGTGTAGTGTAGAAGAGTAAGGTTAGGTTAGGTTAGGTAGTTTTAATTGTGGTGCGTGGAGAGAGATGCTAAGGCGAATGGTGCGAATGGTAAGGTAAGGGACCCCCTGTGCTTTGGGCTCTTTGGGGCCTTTGGGGCCTTTGGGGCAGAGTTTGGGGGGGTTTTGAGACAGAAAAGGAACAACACACGCAAGCTAGGTAGTTGCACTCAAAGCGCGGTAGTGCGAAAGTTGCAGTGCAGAAATGTGTTAGAGTAAAGAGCAGTTGCGAGGAGCTTGCAGAACGGGGGGACTGGGGGGAGTCGAGAGGTATGGGTTGAGACAGACGCGGTGGAAAAACCTATGGGTCAGAGGTCCGATTTAGGTGCATATCTGAGAACGGTATCATGTATACTTTATATCTCTTTATGCGGGCGATCCGGGCAATAAGCGGGGGATTATACAAGATTGACAAGGTACCTTCTAGCGTATATTTTAGAACGTCTTCCCAAATTTCATCTTGGCATCCTTCATGTCAATTTCAGAATTCTAACAAGCAGCAACCCTGATGTACCTACCCATAATCATGACTTCCATCCATACCTACTAACATACAAGATGCACACATCTCCCTATGTTATTGCCATATGTTCGCAACTTCATTATATGAGCTTAGGCCTCGCATAATACGAATATGAAATGTAAGAATCGTGATTCCAAGTTTGAATAATAGGAGCAAGTAGCTATTTTGTTGAATTGTTAGGTAATCGTCAAGCAAAGACACATCTTGAGATTGTTAAACGTATATGGTAGTGGTACATTCATATCATGTCGATAATATCAATAAGTGGTCCTAATCCCTGCCGATATTTGTTTGTCTATAAGGAAGCCATGGGTTAAGATCAACTTCATCCTCTTATTCTCCTCATAATAGATCGGAATAATGATTTGATATATTGAGTCAGTCAACCCCGGCCGATCTATCGATTCTATTACCCTATGCTATGCGAATATTGAGCATGCATTCAAATAATACAGCCGGCCGGGAATATTCTTCACCCCGTCCGTTCCGCAGCTGTCGCTTGTCGATACGTCTAGTACAGTAAGGCATGAATGGCATGAATAGATGTGAACCAGGTATATATCTGCGAAATATATATGCAAGGTAGATGGAGTTCTTCATCAACGTCCCCCTCGTCCCTTACTTGCTTTAGCTCTTCGATTAAGTACAGACGCGAAGCTAAGATCTAAAATAAACCCAAGGCGGCATTCTACACGCGTGCAGAGGAACAGATCATGTTTGTCTGCCGTTGTCTAATGACATCACAAATTTTATTCAACAAGCAATGCTAATTCTCCTTGTCAGATATTAAAACATAACGAAAAGTACTAGGGGCTAACATTTGAAGTGCTGGGATGTCGTAAACACCTATGTTCCGTTTTCGTATCAATCTTTAATAAAACAACAGGATAAACCCAAGGGCATCTAATTTTGATACGTCAATAAGGGAGGCTTGAGTGTCCATTTTCTTCGCGGCGACAAAAGAACCTTTTGGACCGCCTATCACTCATGTCAGTTGTTCTTCCTTGGACCCGTTAGGCTTTTGCCACATCGCCTTGCTTAGGCGAAGCTGAAGCCTCGTGTAAGAAAAAAAGAACTGTTATCAAATCCTGTTATGTACACCACACAAGGTGCCTTGAGGAGATATTACAAGAAAGGGAGAGCAAATCTGATTTCAACGAAAAGATAGTTAATATAGTAGGTATTACACAAACACATCAATGATACTACTAGAGAGATTATTCAGTATATGCTTTTTTTTTCTTCAACGAGGCTAACGCGTTGCTGACTCATTGTGTCACAATGTGATCCTATAGAGCTTGAGCTGAAATAGTAACAGGTTGATAAGTCGGTGGATCATGTTGGTAATTATGCCTTCCATAACGTATGTTGCGCTAACGGATGAACCGGTGGACTCATAGATGCAGGTACAGTCACACTCCGTGTAAGTACTGAATGCATGAAAAAAAAAAAAAAAAAAAAAAAAAAACCTCCGATGGTGCGTTGGTGTCTCCAAATAGGTAGCAAATATACGAATTATATAATATTACATGATATTTACAATTTTCAAACCCACATGAATACAACAAATGTTGCTCTAACAGTAAAAGGGTGTTTGGAATGTTGTTTCTCGAATCAACATACGACATAATAATGTGCTATACCCCAACTACCCAATGCAGATTATAGTACCTAGGTATTAGCTATGGAGATATATCTTGTAAGTTACAAGGATCGCTAACCGGACGAGGCCATTGATGTAAGCCCGTCTGTAAATGTGCCGGAAGATCACTGCAGGAAAGAATGGATTTGAGCGGACTCGGCGGGGTCTATACCCCGACTGGACCGACTTGACCCCAAGTGAACTTAACCTAAGCGACTAGGCGACCAAGCGATCAAGCGACCAAGCGACAAGTCCTTGGCCCTTACCCTCCCAGCGGCGCCTCCCGCATTCCCCTCCAGGATTTCCTCAGTCTCGGGAGTCAAGTGGACCACCCCAATCTAAGAAATAAGGAATCCAGATTGTACCCCTTTTCCGTAGAAACAATGGAAACTATATTACCCTTGCCGTGGGCTTGTCGCCGCCACTTACCCATCCCGAATCCTCATATTATTTCAACATGTTGGCTGAGTCTCAACTTTTCGTCCCGGTGCAATATACGTTCTTTGTTGAACCAATTGTTTGAATATATATCTCGGGCAGCTTCGGCGGTAAATTTTCAGGCGAAGAGTTTAGGGGTGGGTCAAGCAGAGTGTATAGAATTAAGGGTAGGATGTTGTAATATCCCAACAACCTAATACCGACAGCGTTCTATATCGCTAGATATTTTATAGCTGGTATCATTATTAATATATGTCCAAACTGCGCCTGTTAGGCTGCTGGAAGACATGCTAGACCTGGGACAACCCTTTAATAATTATACATCTCGCCATCGTAGGCCTCCTAATCGTCCTCTGGTGGTAACTCGTCGTCAATATACCTTATCAGAGATATCCTCATCTCGGTGGTATCATTCCCCCGTAGCACATCGCTGATAAAGTGTGCTTCAACCTGCATTTGAACCATCTCAAGCGCTCCTCGAAGAACGCCGCAAAATATGTTTGAATACCACAATTCATCCTGTGCTCGGCCGTCATCAGGAAGCTCAACGAAGTCGGCTAATGGATTCTCTTCGAATACGAGCGAGAATTGCTTGCTGTCGCTTGTCCAGTTTGTTACAGTCGGCGTAATGTTGAGGAATATCTTAAAGCCGACCTATGCGAACCAATCGTATATGTTAGTTAAAGATACGTACGCGTGAAATCGGAATTGCCTAGCGTGAAGACTCGCCTTCGCTATCATGTCGGCTGTCTCCCGGAAATTGGAGCATCGTCTCATGGTATTAGATTTGGCCAAGTAGTCCTCGATCAATCGGAGGCCAATATTGTAGCCCATCCTATCCAGTTGTTTATTGACTTCGACATAATCACCTTCGAAGTCCTTACATAGCTGCGCGACTATGGTGCCGTATGTCAATGTAACAAGCTCGGCGTTAACTTTGTCAATGCGGCCCCTTATTGTGGTGTGTTCTTAGAATTCATGTTTATAAATGATAGTGGTTATAATGGTTCTTGGACTTACTTCCAAATCCTACTCTTTATTAGCAAAGACCCTGCGAGGCTGAATAGATGCTGCTCACTTACTCTTCGCCCACTCGGGCAGCTTTATTTGCTGACATGCTCGATTGACGAGCTCGGGTTGAGTTCATTCAGGTCATTGACTCTTCCCCGTATACGTTTTTCGGATTTGAGAAGATTCTTAATAACTTGGCCCTGTGCGTGCGCGTACGTGTGGCAGTCTTAGGAAGTGAATTTAGTAATGATAAGACGGTGAAGCGTGAAGCGAGGACAGTTACAGTTTCATTGATGGATTGATTGGTGGGACCGAGGGGTTACGTCGGCGGCAGCTCGATGTAAAAGTTCCGATCTCTTTGACGATCCACCATTTACCTACATGTACCTATGTACCTACATAAGGTTAGCTTCAGGTACCTAGTACAAACTATCTAATCTAGGTAGGCAATGCCTGGGCAGTAGCTTCTAGGAAAATCACTTTTCCGGTAAAATAAATTAGGTTAGTAACAGCTGTTGGGTCCACCAGGTAAAGATAAACTACAATTACCTAGGTACTTTGGAGCTCCCTACTAATGTATGGAGTTCTGGGATAGACGCATCTTAATATTTGTCACTGAACAGAGACGCGCAGAGTCGCGCGAAATTACCTTACAGAAACATACAGAAAAGGCCTAAACTTGACAAATTCCACAAGCAAACGAAAATCTTGTTTCTCCAAATCGAAATTTTAGTTGACAGTAATGTCCGCCGAAAAGCGCCCTGCGCCTGAAGAACCAGGTGCAGGCCAATTAGTCGTTAAAAGGCAGAAGCCAGGAACCAGTACTGCGCTCTCTCGCCGGGATGGAACATCTGGGAGTAGCGCACTGGTGCAGTCTGTATGTATATCGAATATGACAAACAAGATGATAACAACGAGCGTAGTGCTGATATCGTAGTTTAGGCACCTCGAACGAGTAACCTAGAAGCGCCATTGATGGAACTTACAGGGCACTCCGGAGAAATCTTTTCGGCGAGATTTAATCCTACAGGCGGGTTAATTGCTTCGGGATCCATGGACCGGAGTATCTGTAAGCCTAACCTCAGTGCCTTGCTCCCGAACTGTACTGACCGAGATAGTGCTTTGGAATTCATCAGGCGCATGCGAGAACTACGGCGTGTTGACAGGCCATCGGGGTGCTGTTTTGGATCTACAGTGGTCTCGGGATTCCGAAATTCTATACTCAGCTTCGGCCGATATGCACCTTGCGAGCTGGGATTTAACTTCCGGGACAAGGATACGACGATATATTGGACATGAGGAGATCATAAACACTATGGACACAAGCAAGCGTGGCGAGGAGCTCATAATCAGCGGAAGCGATGACGGTACTATAGGCATCTGGGATCCTCGATCAAAAAATGCTGCCGATTTCATTGAGACCGACTTCCCAATTACAGCCGTAACAGTCGCAGAAGCAGGTAATGAGATCTTTTCAGGCGGCATCGACAACGACATCAAGGTCTGGGACATGCGCAAAAAGGCCATTGTATATTCTATGCTGGGTCATAACGATACGGTGACTAGCTTACGCGTGTCGCCAGACTCTCAATCGCTACTATCTTACTCGCATGATTCAACTGCGAAGACCTGGGACATAAGACCGTTCGCACCCACTGAGCGACACATCCGTACATTCGATGGGGCGCAGGTAGGAGTTGAGAAGAACCTGACCCGAGCCAGCTGGGATAAGACAGGCAAGAAAATTGCTGTAGGTGCTGGTGATGGAACAGTATTGATATGGTCCAACGACACTGGCAAGCTCCTCTATAAGTTACCCGGCCACAAAGGAGCAGTCAACTGCGCCGAATTTACTCCCGGCGAGGAGCCCATTAGTAAGTGACTCCCTAATCTCAATCCCACAAGATCTGATTACTGACATGCGATTAGTTTTATCCGCGTCTTCTGATCGTAGAATGCTACTCGGGGAGCTGAGATGAGAGCTCTACTTTGCTGAAGCTTAAGGGAATGGCAAATAGCCCATCGTTTTGGGTATAGTTTACACACATGTCCCTGAACGCTTCCGCGCAAACTCCCCTATGCCTTACTTCAGATATGTTATTTGTTAGAGCCTTGGATTCTATTGTTGTAAGCTCCCTCGACCTACGGTTGCAACTCGTTCAATAATATTAGCAAAGGCTCATCAGTAATATCTCAAATGAGTCCTTCGAGGTAACGAATTAAAGCCTACGCCTCAGATAACCTGGTGGGAGATATGATGGTTGTCCGACATGAGTTTGAATAACTTGTCGTTCTAGCAATCCAATGTTGATTGTTAGCTTAATGGAGGTGGCATCCTCAACACTTGACGCTCTATTTGTCTATGTCGCAACGCAAATAGCCAGCTCGTATGATATTACCTAATTATAACTAGATGTTCATGTTAGTTTCGTTTCTTTCTAGAATGAGATATCGAAGCTACATTTATATTTACGGAAAAAAAAAATAAAAAATAAAAAATAACCCGTGAGGCACTAAAGATTGGGGTCGTACTGTGTATATCTTAGGTACCTTACATATATGTAATATATCTGGGTGGTTATAAAATATATAGATGCAATCTTTTCACTTAATTTGTTCACTATCTCGCGATTACGTGTAAGCAGATAAGGTACACGATATGTAACTCGTATAAGACCCACCTGCATACCTGATAAGTCGTTACTTTATTGGGTGGTATGTAGCAAATTCCGAAACAATGGTCGCGGTGGTGCCCCTGCGTCTGGGTTTCATCTCGAGCAGCCTCAGCGCCTGCAGTTGCAGTTAGAGAACGGACCCCTAAGCGGCAGGTTCCTCGACGCAGCGATAAAGGGGCAATTTGATTGGCCAGCATCATCTTCTTCCTAATTCCCAAATCGAACCGAATTTACCAAGTTAGCCAAACTACCACTTCAGGTCCTCTCTACTTCAGCACTAGTCGTTTTGTATGCCTGGTATACGCCTGGTGTATTCCTTCATGCTTTACAAGCCATACCAATGGTCGATTGAGAGCGTTGCATCCTTCCGATTACGCGGGTGTATGCAGATGAGACTGTCAACGCTTTCGAGACGCTCGCTCGTTCTAGTAGTCTCTCAAGCGCCGTGACGTCCACATCTTTCTTCACCTATCCTTGGTGTGCCTCGCAGCTCTCACTCTCACTTTCACTCTCACTCTCTACCCCCTCCCCTTCGTTCCGTTTGTGGCTGTCTACTTTCTCGTTTCGCTTCTAGCTTTCTCTTGGCGAGCCAATTGACGGCTATTACAGTCGATGGAATCATCATAATCCTCTCGTTTTCTTTTTTGTACCATTTCTCGTCCCTCGTTCTATGCTATTTGAGAATAACGGACTCTGGGAGTTTCGGTTCTATTCTCACCTGCGTCAATACTGTCGTTAATTTATTCAATAATTCGCTCTACCACCACATCCCTTTACCTTTCTTCCCTCTTTGGCTTGGCTGGTCCATCCCGAGCTTACAATTTACGATTCGAGACGTACTACATATAGATACTACGGGTATTCGAACGTTTTTTAATCCCGCGATATTCGATTCGTCGAGGGCATTTTCATCCGAGACGAACACTACATACCACTGAAGAGACTCGATATTTGTCGCCGATCGACTTACACAGAGCTTCCATTGGCACGGCCTGTTGAATACCCGCGCCAGGTCGGCCCAGCTTAGCCATCCGAGTTTTATTGTAAAATCCAAACCTTGGCCGACCCGCACTCGTTTCATCACTCATTAGATTTCGCATCGCGATCGGGACCAGCAAATAAAAGCATGTACAGTATTAGATATCGGTGATATTAGGTTCGACGCTTAAGAAGCTACATTTCTGCTCATTATAGTCATGGATTACCTTCGTTCGAATGTCCTGCGAAGGGGGCAATCCTCAGATCCACAAAGGCAGGATTTAGAACGGGGACGGCCAGAGATGGGGGAGCAATCTGGTTCCCGTACAAGACGCTTCCCGATTAGTCGCCCTTCACTGCCTGCGATATTTACAAATCGGTCACTTATAGGTGGACAAAATCAGAGGACCGGCGACGGCAACGCCGAGGATGATAGCCCAAAGACACCGCATCATGATTCAGGATTTCCACATACGCCTTCCACTCACCTTCGCGTACCAAATTCAGGAAGGGCCGGGGCAGGAGAATTCCTGAGCCCAACTTCTAGCCAGACCTCAGCTCCTACGTCGCAAGCATATCCACCTCGAACACAGGACGAACAATTTCCTACCGTATCTGAACCAAGACCCTCTCATAGGAGTGATGACCGCAGAGATAACAGTATGGGACTGCCACCATTTCGGGGCGCGGATCCCGGAGAGACACGCTTAGCCGATCAAGTAGGCAGGACGAGACGGAATCGTAGGCGGAGGGAGAGACACGATGGGCGGCCTAAGAGGTTCTTGTTTTGTTTTCCCTGGGTTAAATCACGGCGAATACGCTCCCAGATATTGCGGTGCTTCGTGTCCGGCCTTTTCCTAATGGCTATGCTCACTGTTTGTGAGTAGTTGAAAAATCGACCTTTACGAGGTTTCATACTGACGTGGCGTTTGCAGATCTCGCCCTTTCGATCACCAAGAACGTACATAGCAACGAGTTCACGGTGCTTCTAATCGTCGTTATTTTATCTGCGACTATCTTCTTTTGTCACGGCCTAGTCAGAATCTGTATGCTGATCATCAAGCCGCCCAATGAAGATGAACGTCCGCGTATACCACAGCTAATGGAACCTGGTGGATACGCCGTTCCACGACGACCAATCCATGTCATTCTTGCGCGCGACGAAGAAGCCGCTGGGATTGATAACGTTGCCAACAAACTAGAGCCTCCGGCTTATGGGCTATGGCGCGAGAGCGTTGTATGTATCAATCTAAGTATTTCATGACCTAATATGCACCATACTGACAAGTGATATAGCGCGTAGATCCGGATCGCTTATACTGGCAGCGTAATGACCAGGCGCCTACGGATGTCGATGAAGAGCAACAGACTCTTCCCGAGACGGCTCATACTCGCCCACCATCATATGCATCGGAAGATGGTGTATCCTACGTTGTTGAGGCTCGTCCAAGGTCCATGGCCCCACTAACTGACGTTCCACTTACGCCTCACCCATCCGAGTCCAGGCTACCTCCCGCGACAGAGCGGCCTTAAAAATGTTTGGTAATAGAACAGGTGCATCCGCGTTTGTAACCCAATGTCCGACGGAGGATAGGCTGAGTCGATAGGCTGAGTCGGATGGGTAGCCTACCCGTATAATGGTGTATGATCAGAGGGAGGAATCAAGTATAAAAAGGAAAAGGGTTAAAGTGAGGGTCTTGTATGTCTTATCCATACCAGCATGGCGTAGAATCTAGGTAGCATGGGTTACATATGCATACGGAGTTTGTGATTCTAGCACCGGCGCCGGGGAGCGTGGGTTAATATTGCTTTTACAAACTACCTTGGAAATATTTACTACCTCCTAATTGAATCCTCTTCTCTTAGTAGAGCGCATACCGAAGCTTTTAGTAGACAGTGTACTCATTATGTTAGATATATTCTCAATCGGCGTATTTTATTATTTATTCAGGTATTTACACAGCTCTTACCGGGTGATCAATTCTATGTTCTCTTTGGCAATAAACAGCTTTTTAAAATATCAATTATTTCTATATAAGTTTATATTCGGACACTTAGTCTACCACGAAGGTCTTATTGAATAAGGGCCCACTAAGAGACGTTTAGTATGGCGAGCGCACTATTAGCAAATTCAATTCCAACAAACTAGATCCAGATTCGAAATTGAGATAGAACATATGCTTTGAAATACTTACAGCTATCACATTAGGGAACGGCCCTACGTTTTTTTCAGGCCATATCTATTCGAGGCTCGAACCCGTGCTGTCTGGACCAGCTTATTGGTTCCTTTTGACAATCCTATATTTACGCCACAATCTCCATGTATAATAAATATCGCCCAGGGTAGAGGGATTGGCAGAAGGAAGACGGTCAGGTGTTGTATTGTGAGTGATGATCACAAATACCTTCGGCGGATATCAATAGCACTCCTTGTGCCGAGGCTTAACATAGCTAAGTCATGATGTATCGTCATCGATAATATCGCAGCGCTCTACTCGATGTGTAGTGTAAAATAGACCCCACGCTCTTGCGTAAGTATAAATACCAATACGTATACTGCACTATTAAGAGTTCTCACTTCATATAGTATACCTAGCACAGGCATATTATACGGCTATCCCATAACTAGTCATCATGTCTCTATTCTTCAAAAATTCATACGGTAAAATATACAGGATCACTTATACGTATGGGAGAAAACCAATCTCATAAACCCATACGTGCAAGTCAGGTTAGAAAGTTGAAATACTAAATGAGACAAACTGCGACGTGACCAATAGCATCAATACTTTGAACGAGCGAAGCGTGCTAATATGCTACAACGAGATGGGACTAATCAAGATCGCGATCACAGTCACAATTCCGGCAAGTTGACGATGTTGGAAGATCAACAAGGCGGAAGCGAAATTCTACAATCCCGGCCTTGCGACGGAGTTTTGATTGGTTAGAGCACGAGGGTCTTTTTTATGGAGGGGCAGGGTCTTTGTGCGCTGACGAGGGGGTCGTGAGAGATAGTGGGATGCACTTTTTTTCCTCTTTACGCGCAAAGGGCCTTGACATATATTGCATAAACAAGAGTGATTTATTGCCATTACTATGGGAGCCGTGTGGCGTTAACATACAAGGTTACAAATTCCAGCGTCCCGAGCTCTTTGGACAATGCGTAGTAGTAGACAAAACATTCCTACGATGGAAATAACTAGCTAATTAATAATACCTAACTGGAGCCATCTCGAAGTAGGGTTCATCTACTGCATGCAAGGTTCGAAAGGCTGGGTTAGACTGTTCCAGATTATTACCCTGTCTCTTTATTTCTCATCCCGTCCCGTTCTGCCCAGTCTTCTGCGCGTCTTTCGGGCCTCAAGTCCTATGGTGTGGGGTCGGGTATCACGTTTGGATCGTATGGATAGCCGGGGGATCATGTCACGAAGGATCATCAGCTTCAGCAGGCTGGGCATGAGATTCGCCGAAGAGCCTAACGTTCTTTCTCTCTTTCTCTCGTTTTTCGGTACCTGCCCACTTTCATAGTATCTCACTATTTTCTTATGATACTACAAACACGTGAAATTATAACGTAGGAGGTAGTTATGTGTTATTTAGTGAAGACACAGCTTGAGGGATATATGGAGGTGAAAACGCACCAATACGAAAAGAATCGGAATAGCTGGCATCTGACGGCAACTCGCTAAGGGCTACGAAAGTATGCTAGTGAGACTTTGGATCACATTAGATCCATGTCTCCCTACCTAGATAGTACCTGGGTAGGCGTGAAATTTTTCGCGGTAGTTATGCAGGGCAGCAAACCGTAAGACACTAGAATAAGGGGGGAAAGGTTAGGTATTATTACTATTGGCTGGTAATTCGGCGAATAGATTCTAAAGTGGAAAACAGTGAATATTGAGTACTTTTTTTTTTTTCGGCTTGATTTGGGCTTTAGCCTTCTCTAACGCACACGGCGGAGTTGACGATGCGGGCCATGTGGATGAGGAGGAGTATAGCATGGTAGCACAAGATATGTAGCACAAACGCAAGGAGACTGTTATAAAAAGCCTACCTAATCGACTACCTTCCTTAGGTATGACACGAGGTATTGTCTATATAAGCAAATACCTGTTCACAAGGAAAATAAAAGAAAAGAAAACTATGTACAAGTAACTACCTAGGTAGTTAAACAATGAAACAAAACAAGGAAGTCTGGATCAAAAAAAAAGGGATATAAGAAGAAAAAGAAGAAGAAAAAAAAACCAAAGTAGCCAGTAGCCGCCTGAACTTCCACCCAGAATTTGGCGATCCATCCGCTAATAGGTAAGTTAACCCTACTGAGGTAGGCATGTACATATTGTATGCAGGGAAGGGTTTACATACTAAGGATCTTCTAGGCAACTACTACCAAGTAATTACTAGGGATCTACTAGGTATCTACTACGTTAATAGCCGTTTTAGATGGTATATCAATTATTACGAAGCAATTTGTATCCGGTACCTATCTCCTAGTCCGTAATGTAGAGCCTGAGGAGTAGCCCCTTCGCCCGCGCCGGGTTCCACTCGCTCTGGAACCTGTCCCCCCTCACTCCGTGCCCTCTTTGCCCTTTCCCTCGTCCCTCTCTCTTTTCTTAAACCTTCTCTTTTTTTTTCTTGCCTGTGATTCCAAATATTACGGTTTTATCGCATCGCATCGCAATCGCATATTATCATCAACCCCCCCTTGGAGGTCGTGCAGTGTTCGGAGACGTCGTTAGGTAGAAGAGAAGGTTGCTGTTGGTTGAACGGATAGCAGCAGTATAAGTTTGAAGTAGAGTTGCGAAGGAATAAACAGGGAATCACATAAAGTTTTCTCGGAAAATGTGAGTTTCAAACTTTTTTTCCATTGCAAAATATTTTTGGTCTATATATCATTTTTTTTCTTTTGGCATTCAGAAGAAAAAAAAGAAGAAGAAGAAAAAGGCCCGGCGCGCGCAAATGGTGTGTGGTACAGCGACAGGTTAAGGTCCAGAACTCAACATGTCTATTTTTTCTTCTCTCTGTTGTGCGACAAGCGATTCCTACACGGCTTCCCACGATACCTGCGACAGTGGCGATGGCAGCGGCGGCAGCAGCGACAGCGACAGCAAATACCATGTATACGACTTGATTACGCGCGCAAGTTGAATAACATATGCGCCGCGATATAATTGCAAATATATATTTTTTGTCTTATACTTTGCGTACCTTGCAGCGGATAGACTTGACGATTACTCCTCAATGCGCCGACATCACGACGGTGCAGAGACACTCGCATCCTCAGGCGGCTTACAGAGGGCGTCGAGTAGTTTTCGAATATGTGGCTTATAATCTCCGGCGACGACGTGATTCTATCATTACTGGTCTAATCAAAGTCGGCGCGAACTATTCGAATACTTGCGCGCATAGCCAACCCATCTGCCAACACGATACTATTATTACCCGACAACCAACCTCTTAAAACAAATCGCCTTCGATCGGGTTCTGTCTAGTATGGCAACGAAAATATTACTTTTTTTCTATCTATTCAAAGCACCAGTATACCGTACACCCCAAAGCCCACGCGCACAGCCCACGAATAGCGGCCTTTAAAACCAGTCGATAATACGCGCAGCTCTACAAAATGCCATGTCCAACAGAAATTCCATGTCGATCGGACAGGTTTTGGTTATCTATCTCGCATCTTGTGTTAGGTTGTACAAACCCAAACGCCTGTAACCAACCAAGTCGACTTGCAGGTTCTGGAGAACCACTCAAACTACGTCGGGCGGCCATCCTCTATCCAACTCTGCGAAACCATACCATTCCTCGTGGGGTATTTTATCCGACGAGAACTGGCACGTGGGTGTACATTATTACTCCTTTTGGGTAGCATCCGATTGATTACCTACATCGTTGTCTGCTTGTGATGCTAGTGGACGAATCCTAGTGGCGATATATAGGAATCGTTCTAGTTGCCCTGGAGTTTCTGGACCTGGACAAATTTAAATTCGTATCTTCGATGTCCACTTTCATTTGACTTGGGATTGGATGTTGCCGAATTGGAATACTAACGTACCACTACCACATCACCGCGAACGGGTCATTAGAGGATGGACAGTAGGAGATCGAGTTTATGTGAAGTGTCGCGCTGATAATGAGAACTATACAGACTCACAGATTAATCACAATGTCTTCTTTATCTCGTCGAGCATGCTACAAGTGCGGCAACGTTGGCCACTACGCTGAAGTGTGCTCTTCTGCCGAGCGCCTTTGCTACAACTGCAAGCAGCCAGGTAAGCTTTTACCCACTAAGAGGCTCCTCCTGTACTGTTCCGTATTTTAGCTAACAGAGCATACTTCAGGACATGAGTCCAATCAATGTCCTCTTCCCCGTACCACCGAGGCGAAGCAGTGCTATCACTGCCAAGGGCTTGGACACGTCCAGGCCGACTGTCCTACTCTGCGCTTGAGCGGCGCTGGTGGTAACGGCCGCTGCTACAACTGCGGTCAGCCCGGTCATCTGGCCCGAGCTTGTCCCAACCCCGCTGGTGTGGGAATCGGACGCGGCGCCCCAGTTGGCCGTGGCGGCTACGGTGGTTTTGGCCGGGGTGGTTTCGCTGGTGGACCCCGACCAGCTACCTGCTATAAATGCGGCGGACCAAACCACTTCGCGCGAGACTGCCAAGCCCAGGCTATGAAATGCTACGCTTGTGGAAAACTTGGTCATATCTCCAGGGACTGCACAGCACCTAACGGTGGCCCTCTTAACACTGCTGGCAAGACGTGCTACCAGTGCGGAGAAGCTGGCCATATTTCACGGGACTGCCCTCAAAAGAACACCAATGTCGAAGTCCCGGCTGAGGTTGAGATTCCCGCTGCTCCGGCTATCCCCCCGGTAGCATAAGAAGATCATATTCCAGGCGGTATTCGATTGGGCTTAGTCCAGCGGCGAGCGTGTATTGACCGGGATGTTATCCGATAACACTCCCGAGCGAGTTCGGTTGCTTTAACCGTGACACCAGCCGTCTCGGTGGGTCATCCTATGCCCGCGAGAGTCGAGTTACCTAGACAAAGTCTCCTTGAAGGAGGTCTTACCAAACATTGGATAATCTTATTTTCCTTGCATTTTGCATCTTGAATTATTAAATTTAAGCAAACGAGCATTTATCTCTTGCCTGATCTACCACTTCTACCATTTTCTTCTGCTAACTATTCCTTCTTAACCCATTCGTCGCTTCGCCTATTTATCGATGTCTGGGTGTTCGACTATACAAACTCCTATCGTTCCAAAAGCGTGAGTTACACTAGATTCCTCACGACCTTCTCTGAAATCAACCTGGGAATTTTACCTCTGCCCCATTTACGACCACCACCTTTTTTTCCTCTTCTAATCCCTTTATGTTCTTTTCCGTCATGACCCATGGCATACATGATACGATATGGTTAGACCTCCCCACTACGTACGACAAAGCGGACGGTTAATACTCTTTGACGGATTGGGTCCACGTACAGACTCTTTTGGCCGGTCGGATCGAACCATTCTTCAGATACCCCGTTTTGCCCTCCTGTATTATGACCAGCAACATTAAAGAATGAGGAAGGGGTGGTATTTTGACGAAAAAGGAAAAGGGGCGCGCTGAAATCTGTGCGCATCGTAGCGAGCAGTTCTTATTGGAACGTGATTGGGGAGGACGAAACCACGAGCGAACGACACGAAACTCGAAACTCGAAACTCGCAAGGTACTTGGCTGCAGCAGACTTGGTTGGATGCAGGCTATGTTGAGTAAGGCCTACCTGTAAAAGAGGTCCTACAGAAGGGGATTTCTTAGGAGAGGATATCTAGCAAAGGACAGACGTGAAGTGAGTGAGTGGAGACGTGACCAACTTGACAAAAGCACGAGGAAGAGAGGAGGACGAAAAAGGCTTTTATATTGGGACTAAAAAAAGGGTTGTAATTGAGTAGGTGACTGTCGAAATAATAGAAAAGGGGGGGCTAAGTCAGTTGGCAAGGTTGGGATCTCCGTCACCAATAGGTCAAGTCAAATCAAGTTTGTCGAGTTATACCATATTGAAATAATATTGTGTGTGTGAGGTTCTTCTCCTTTGAGGAAAAGAAGGATTGTTGATTGGATTGTTTTTATATTTAGAATCTTTCAGATTATTGGTAGGTGTCCATATTTGTCACCTCTCCCGTATACTTCAGGGACTTACTCGACTTGTGCTACACAATTAATCAAATCATAGTCCGACAGGCAAGAGTAAAGCACTTTGATGAACTATTATAATAGTGGTGGGTTTAATGGAAGAACAAAAGATCACTAGTTAAACTCGGAGTCTCCCCGCCTGGAACCTTGTCTCGCTGTAAGTGAACAACAATAAGAGTTGAACTTAACACCACCGATCCAACCAGTGGTATACGGTCAGGGTGAATCGAGGTTATAGAGAAGGAGCCAATGAAAGATAGAAGGCAAGCCATACGAATAGCTATACAGCCATTCACGCCTCCTAGACGATTGATGGACATGCCATATCGTTTAGCATCCTTGCTGAATTCGCGAATTCTAACTCGATACGTTCTCAACTATAGTTGCTATGGGGTAGCATGGAATCCTGCAGCGTAACCTTAATATACATACACGGTGCTAAATGTAACTAGGCGGCTTCAGCTGAGTGGTTTGGACAAATCCTATGAATCATAGCAGATTGGGTTTGTAAAGCGGTTAGTGTTGTGTATAGGTAGCATGGTGTTGTGTCCGTATATTTAGATGATCTACATAGTACGGTGTAGGAGCAAGTCCAGAAAGGAATTTAGGGTTATGTTATAACCTCGGCAGATAACGACATGGATGGAGAGAGGCCTATGCATTATTGGACCGCCCTACTATCAAGCCATAGATACATAAACCCGTCGTTCCTTATGCCTCGGCGTTAGCAGAGCTGTCTCTGACCCAAACCTCGCCGACAGGATCCCCGTGGTCTTGCACGCATTTCCATGTACCAATGCCACAGGATTCAGGGGCTATGCGTAGTCCACGTCCGCCGCCACCGATGATAAGATTACCCGGACGGTATGCTTTGTCTTGATTCATACGTCGGATCACCGAGCCGTGTATTCTAGCAGTGTGGGGAATATCGCGTACTTCACCGCACGGCAGCGGCCAGCGGATTGGCTTCCACGACCCGTCTGGTCGTAGATCCATCCGTCTGAATGGCATGTACTCCACTGTAGAACTCAATATTAGTAGTTATCTTCTGATGTTCCTATATTGGCTTGCCTAGACTTGAGTGTATAGAGCAACGAGAGAAGATAAGGTAAAGGGGTAAAGAAGCGACATACTGATTTTCCAGCTAATCACCTGGCCTTTGCTGAGGCCGGAGCTAAATTCTAGAGAGTCGTGGATTCTAGCCAAGTGTGCCTTATGGAGCATTTGATGGAAGGGTCGTACATTGTGCTCTTCCTTTTCATCTCCGCCCGCGAAATTAAAATTGTTCCAACGCGCAGACTGGTGAAAGAAAGGAGAAGCTTGGCTTGTTGGGCTTGCCCTGTCAATGCGAATATTAGGAACGGGTCCGTCGGTATGGGTGTTGGCGTTAGATTCGTCAAAGAGTTCAGTAACGCCCATCTCAATAAGCTTCTCTCGATCGAAATTAAGGCCTGCTCGTTGGGCTTCTCGAATCATATAAGTAAGTGGTACATGACTTGCAGATTTGGTGTCTGGCATGATCTCCCATCCACCTCCAACATCACCGTGACCGCCGGCAAACCTATCTCGATTTTAGCTGTTGCTATTATAGGGGTCCCTTAGTATTATGAAACTTACCAGATCTCATCAATATCTTGCTCATCGTCATCCGAATCATCGTCGAGATCTACCATCTCAGCGGTTTCCGGCTTACCTTCACTGGTTTGGCTTCTTCTGTCGATAGAGCTTCTTGTCGCCTGGGATCGAGATCGGGAATGCGACCGGAATGTATGCTCATCAGGAGGCGCTAGGGTCTCCCGTCGTCCTCTTTCCGGTTTATTGCTGGACCCTAATCCGGAGATTGCGCCTCGCCTTGCGCGGTACTTCTCGTGCACTACTGCGTGAAGGTGGCGGTGAGCCTCGTGGCCCTTGGCGGCCCCTTGGTAAATAAGATCTTGTCTGAACTTTGCACGACGTTCGTCTATGGATACACAATGTCGAATTACCTGCAGCGTAACTGTAAACTAACCAAATTAGGGTGCTAGCTACACGAGCTTTACTTACTTTGGCGCTGCTTCTCGCAGTATACGGCATCTTTGATCTTTGCATCCACGCTGTCTCGAAGCGAGGAACCGAGTTGACAGTATCGAAGAGCCCTAAAAATCGGATTCTCTTCACAGGACGACTAAATGTCTCTCGAAATCCTTTCATAAAGCGATACATCTCTCGTCTTTTCTCTTGCTGCTCTTCGGTTTGGTTAAACTGGCGACTCTGCCACTGGGAAAACGCTTTCCAGGCAAAAGTAACCATCTCTTCATTTCCATGCGAAAGGAGGCCGATATAGTCGAGCATCTCTGCTAGGAAACGGGCTACGTAGGCTCCTCGAGAGAAACCGAAAAAATAGATCTCATCTCCCGGCTGATAGAAACGCATGAGGAATCGATAACCGCCGACTACATGGTGGTCGAAGCTCGACCCAATGGCGGAATCTTTGGCTTTCAAGTACCACGATCGAATTCTAGCGCCCAGACTCGTGTGAGATAGCGAATTAGACACGACGTACGTCCCTATTCCCGGCTGATAATAATGATCTAATTTAACAGTTAGTGAAATGGCATCGAAGCTTATAATTCACATAATAGGATTGAAATAATGTACACTGATCACCCGCTTCACGGTCTAAACATCTAAATATCTTCAAGATATTGCTGTCACTATCGTCGCCCCTAAATTTATTGCCTGTGCCATCAAAGCACAGCACAAGCTTCTGGGGAGTACGCGGAGTCTCTTTGGCAGAATTCATCGTTACCCAGGCGAAAGGATGGTCGTCCTGCTCCGGATCGAGAACCGAGGACGAGGTAGCATAGCCTTTTGAGTCCTCACGGCCTCGCATATAATGCTTTTCTGGAGCTAAGTGATATGGGTCCATTGGAGCAGGATAAACGGAAGGCAATACTATACAGCACTACTTAATGTTGAGCAACCCACCATAGGTTTCTAGATTATGAAGCATACATCGAGAGGGCAATGTAAAAGTCCGAGCACCACCGCTGTATATGCAAGGCAATTTCACCGAACTAAATAGGCATTCAATAATATACTATTGGATCGATCCCAGGGTGCCTATCTGTCTCGGCGGAAACATACTTGATGCCGATCATGTTCGGACTATTGCCAAATACAAAAGAAAATACCTACTGTATCCCCATAATTAGATTGGCGAAAACTCTCCCTTGAAACTACAGTTCGGAAACACAATGATGACCGTAGTTGCGTCGCTAGTCAAAAAAGCATAACCTGCAGGCGATCAAGAAAGTAAGTTGTGGCTAGCAGCCACCTCTATTGATTGGCTAACTCTGCATCGCCCTTAGTTAATAACAATTGCAAAAAGCGACGGTTCTAGGGGGTGGGAAGAATTTACGGGATCGGGGAGTTGTCTGTCGGGTAGTTGAGTTCAACTGCATGAGATTCCAACGCAATAGCCGTTGATTACTGGCTACTTGATAGATATGGGCTGACACTTTATATCTTGCAACGCGTTATTGGTGGAATGACTATAGATAACTAGTGGTATTGGCTTAAGGTTAAAGTATAATAGATGCCGATCAATACCAGTTTTAGTTGTTCAGCTCTATGTGGCACTTCGAATAGTCCCTTGAATGTAATAAAACTAGGTAGCCAACCGTTTTTTTATTACTAATTGGACTACTCTAATACGTTCCTTTGGGTAGTTGACTTTTCGTATAGAGGAAGAAAATAGGTTCTAGAGGCTTGGAATATTGGTTTCTATCCTTCAGAGGAAACGCTAGTAGATGATTTGCGGAAAGGTTCGTAGTATCGAGATTAGACGTAAGACATGATGCTGTCCGACTGCACCAACTTTCATGCTACACATCAACCGTTAATGCTATGTAGTATCTGGTGGCGGTGAATTAGTAGCATCACAATTGCTCGATTTTATCCTCGGTTACCCCGCTAACTACCCTAGGTATGCATAGTTATTGTTGGTGCTCGGACTGTCGTAGCTCTCGATGGAGGGGGGCGGCCATGTTGTGTAAGGGTTGTATTGGATCTAAGGACGTTATCCATGTACATCTATGTGGAAATCCGATGCCAGTCGCGTGTACACAGAGGACTCCTGAAAAGGAGTTCGAACTCATACATACAAGTGCAGAATATTCCGCTGCGAGGTTAAATTGGGGCGGTAGTAAACCGCGGTTTGTATTTTTTTTCAAGCAAGTATTGTGTGCGTCAAGTCGTCCCTTGAGCTCTGTTATCTACTACCACTACGTTTCCCCATTAACTGCATTTGACTCTCTTTCTGAAAGCTGAACTTTTTCGAACGAAATATAATGGGCGATTCAGTAGCAGACAACGGGCTTCATGGAACCAACGGTAAGAGACCTCATCGCGTGGATTCCAGCAGTTTCACCACCATGAGTAAGTCATCGGTATCCTCCTCCAGGATTCCTCCCAAGGAGAAGCCTGAGAGTCTCCCAAAGGCCGACCGTGAAGGCGTCTCGGCTGTCTTTGCCCAATTCAGACAATTTATCCAAGCCTCACAACGACCTTTACCTACTGAGAATGGCGACGGTACTTACAATACAACGGTCCAAAAGACGGGATTGAAGAAGGACTTGAAGTATCTAGGTTTGAAAGGTATGCTGCAACAAACTAATAAGAGACGCTGATTTTGCTAAACGGTCATAGATGTCAAGACGGTTCTTGCCCTAGCTCGGAGCAAACTTAAAGGGGAACAGCTAGTGGACGATAAGACGATGATAATGGAGCGTGTAATCCAACTTGTCGCCGGACTACCTCAAAATTCGCGGCTCAGAGAAGAGCTGACCAATACCTTCTTGAACGAACTCTGGTACACATTGGACCACCCGCCTTTGCTATATATAGGAGAGAAACATGAATACAGAATGGCAGACGGATCATGGAACAATCCGATGAACCCTCAGCTAGGGGCTGCTGGTTCGACATACGCAAGGAGTTGTCGCCCGGGTATCGTGCCTCTTGGAGCTATGCCCGACCCTGGACTTGTCTTTGACGCGGTCATGAAGAGGACCAAATACCGCAAGCACCCAAACAACGTCTCTTCGGTACTTTGGTATTGGGCGACTATCATCATCCATGATCTCTTCTGGACAGATCATACCGACATGAGCAAGACCAAAACTTCTTCGTATTTAGACCTTTCCCCTCTTTATGGAAGTAACCAAGCTATGCAGGACTCCGTACGGACTTTCAAGGACGGAATGATGAAACCTGACACATATGCGGATAAGCGGCTCCTAGGATCTCCCCCCGGAGTCAGCGTCATTCTCATTATGTTCAACCGTTTCCACAACCATGTAGCAGCAAATCTGGCTGCGATCAATGAGGGTGGACGATTCACGCCCCCGCGTGAGGGGCTCAGCGAGGAGAAAGCGTCTGCTGCATGGAAAAAATATGACAATGATCTTTTCCAAACAGCTCGACTTGTTACTTCTGGGTTGTATATCAATATCACGTTAATTGACTACGTGAGAAACATTGTCAATCTCAACAGGAGCAATACTACTTGGACTCTAGATCCTCGCGCAGAGATGGGCCGCGATGCTGGCACCAACATTGGGTCCGAGCGTGGTACTGGTAGTATGGTCTCAGCGGAATTCAATCTTTGCTACAGGTAAGTAATCCGATATATCGAAGTCCGAGTTACAGTTACTCAAGGATCTACAGGTGGCACTCGTGCATCTCAGACAAGGACGATAAATGGGTTGAGGACTTCTTCCGCGAGATATTCAATAAAGACCCGTCGGAGTTAAGTCACCAAGACTTAGTTATGGGCTTTGCTAAATTTGAACGTGGAATTCCGGATGAGCCGGCGGAGAGAGTATTTGGTGGCTTTAAGCGAAATAATGATGGTAGATTTGACGATGACGATCTTGTCGGGTGTATCAGCGACGCCATTGAAGACTGCGCTGGTGCATTTGGTGGCCGCAACGTGCCGCAGTCGATGAAGCCTGTGGAAATCTTAGGCATACTTCAAGGCCGAAAGTGGAACGTTGCAAGCTTGAACGAATTCCGCAAGCACTTCGGACTGAAACCATATGAGAAGTTTGAAGATATTAATCCCGACCCTGAAATTGCCGACTCGCTCCGCCATCTATACGAGCATCCTGACTTTGTCGAGCTATATCCAGGACTTGTAGCCGAGGAGGCGAAGGAACCGATGATTCCCGGGGTGGGAATTGCCGTAAGTCTACCGTATTCTGTTACGAAGCAAGATTGCTAAAATCTTCCAGCCTACTTACACCATCTCTCGTGTCATTCTCTCTGATGCCGTCTGCTTAACTCGAGGAGACCGCTTCTATACTACTGACTACCACCCGCGTGGTCTCACATCTTGGGGCTATAATGAAGTAGCATATGACCTAAACATGAACCAAGGATGCGTGTTCTATAAGCTATTTATTAGGGCTTTCCCGAACCACTTCAGGGGTGATTCAGTTTACGCCCACTACCCCATGGTCGGTATGTTTACCACCCAAATGCCTCATCAGACATGGCTATGGGGGCTAACTGATACTTACAGTACCGAGCGAAACTAAGATGATATTGACTAACCTGGGTCGCGCTGAACATTTCAACTATGATCGGCCTTCATTCATTCCACCCCCCATCAGTGTCACAACGTATAGTGGAGCACAGCACATACTTGAGAACCAAGATAGGTATAGGACCATGGGGGATGAAGGGCTGTCCCTTCTTATGGATCGTGGCGGGAACTACTTGCTTTCAGCTAACTCGCCATTTAATTCTAATCGGAGAGAACCTACACATGATGAGTTGTGTAAAGGAGATTGGCATTCTCATGTCAAGACATTCTACGCCCAGACCACAGACCGTCTCATCAAAGAAAAAACTTACAAGTTGGCGGGACAGAATTTCGTTGACATCGTCCGAGATGTCGGAAATCTCAGCCCCGTCTATTTCGTTTCACGTGTATTCAACTTGCCGCTTAAGTCGAAGGAGAACCCGAAAGGGATCTACACTGAGCACGAGCTATATATGGCGCTCGCCGTAGTTTTCATCTGCATTTTCTCTGACATCGACCCTATGAAGTCGTTCCCGATGCGACAGGCTGGAAAAGCTATTTCTAGTCAATTGGGTAAATTGATCGAGACAAACGTGAAAATGGTGACTGGTCTGGGAATCGGATGCTTATTTGTTGGACGACCAAACAAGAATGATCCTTTGGCATCCTACGGTACCAATTTAATCAAGGAACTCTCGAAAGCGGGCATGAACGACTATGATATCTCATGGAGACAGATCTTACCAATAGCAGGCGCATCAGTTCCGAGTATCGCAGAAGTGGTATGTCTCCTGGAGCACCAAATTGTCATTATAGTACCTAACTGACACCTCTCTAGTTCGGTCAAGCCGTCGACTACTATTTATCAGCAGATGGGTCCAAGCATATAGAAGAGCTCCATCATGTCGCGAAACTCCCGTCTTCCAGCGAAACTGATGCGTTGTTGCTTGGATATTGCATGGAGGCTATCCGGCTTTCAGGGACGTTTGGCTCATATCGCCAAGCAACGGTTGAGGACACAATCACGGAGGACGACGGTCGAGAAGTATCTATTGACAGTGGCAGCCGCCTTTTCATTAGTTCTGTAAGTGAACTGCAAAAGCTTGATGGGCTCATGACTCCTCGGAATTAACTGACCTGTTTTGTAATAGGCCGCCGCAGCTAAAGATAGCGAACATTTCCCTGATCCTGATAAAGTGAATCCGCGCCGTCCACTGGACGCTTACATTCACTTCGGGCTTGGACCACATGTCCACTTCGGTCGCGACGCCGGCCAAGCAGGGCTCACTGAGATGTTCCGATCCGTATTCAAGTTGAAGAACGTGCGGAGAGCACCTGGGGCCCAAGGTGAGCTCAAGAAGATCTTACAACCTGGAGGGCTATACGTGTATATGAAAGAGGATAGGGGGGCTTACTTTCCATTCCCCTGCACGATGAAGATATGCTACGACGATTAGTTCAGGTCATGCGGACGTGGAGGAGTTATGTACAATCGAGGAGCGCCTACTTCATTAACAACGCACGGAAATGAAAGTAATATTTCGTGATTTCTTAGCTATGCTTACTTCGGAAAGTATCTATCGCAGCTATGGATACTAACATCTTATCTATGAATGACTATCTTTTTTAACCTTTGCGAGCTTCTAACAAGGAGAGAAAACTAATTTGTCCAACCATGTCGTAAAGTTAGTTCACTCTAACATGGGCAAGCTCTCATGTTTGTTTCTGAACAAGCCGTTTTCTGGTACTCCCAAGCGAGGTCAAAAAGCAAATATACGCACGTAAGACATGCCGTTCCGTGTCTCTGCTTACGAGCCGAATGGGGAATGCCGAGTTGCATGGCCTCCGACCTATCAAAGCAAGGTGAAGCGCAACAGTCACAGAGCGAGACATATCTACGGATCAGCTTCCTACCGTGCCATGTGCTCGGCATAGAGTAGTCAAATCTAAAAAGAGGTACCTATATTAGATATAACAATCCTGAATGTAAGCATACATCATTCGCAAGGGGGGAAAGGTTGCATCCTTCCCAATGAGATAGTTACCCCATGAATCCCTTTCCAGTCGATAATACGAAGGATATAATATTATATTGAGGGCTGACCCACAAGTTGGGAGGCCGCCCTCCTAGTTACAGCTATTGATGTTCCCTGCATGGAGCACGTTCCACGTTGCTAGTTGGTTCAAATACACGACTGAGTACATCTCTAACGATTAGTTGTATCACGATGAAGATTTTATATATATTGTGACTTAGACCCCGTTTCTTCATAACTTGCCCACCTTTGAACCCCCCCTGGGCTAGTAGCTGAGCAGAGCTTTGCTGGATCTGGTGCGCGAATTATGTCAAGCTTGATTTTTTCAAAGAATGCAGGTAATAATGGAAACAGAATAATGGAGTCAGGAGTCAATTAGCACCGCCTCTTTGCCTCTCTCTTTCTCTCTCTGGGGGGTTCCTGGCGCTCGGAATCGGCGAAAAAAAAAGACAACATGTGATTGCTGGAGCTTAACGGAGCTTTCGAGGGCTAAGTGTGTACAAGTAGGTTATACTGTGGACTTTGAGCGAAAATACTAAATAGTTAACAGTGCGACATCCTGTTTCCATGCATGTCATCAATAGCTATACTATCTAACTTCAACTTTCTATTAATCTATATTAGATACCTCAGATAGGAAAATATCTGATATTATAAATTGACACGTAGATTCGTCAAGTCATTCAGGTCTTCACACTATCTAACGAACCCTTTTGTCACATTCCTCGAATTCTCCATTGAACTCATCCCATATATCTGCATTACCTTATACGCTGAAACTTTCTTAACGAAATGGACGAACCATACATCAAGCATGGCGTTAAATGGGACGACGAGGAAGCTGTCCGCCCTTCTCGTGGGCTACGTCGTGCACAATCTAGTAGCTCAATGTCTATTCGTAGTGTGCGGTCACGACGTGAAGTTGACCCATCTATCGCTCTCCCTATACAATATCGCACCGTGTAAGTGACACTATTCACCAGTTAGATAGAACTAAACTATGGAGAGTTTTAACCTTGAGTCTCTAGCTCCTATCAGATCGAAGAATCCAGGCAGAAGGATGCTACGCAAAGATCCGAGGCGAAAGACAAAGCCACTAAGGGTAAGAAGTCATACACCCAACATACCCTAGTACATATCTACTCACATTATTCGTAAGATCTATCGGAGCTTGAGTGGCATATAATCTCAACCGAGGAGGCTCTTCGCCGTCTCAGCGCATCTATGATTGAGGGTCTTTCGACTGAACAAGTTGCTCGCAGAATCAAAGAATACGGCCGAAACGCTCCATCTCCACCAGACTCGCGTACTCTTCAGAAATACTTTGGCTATTTCTTCAAGGGGTTCGGTCCTATACTGCTAATTGGAGCTGTCCTTGTTTTTGTCTCTTGGAAACCACTCGGACAACCCCCAGCATTGGCTAATCTGGTAAGTTAACCATATACGAGACGAGGATCCAATACCTTCCGATTGCTCTAACATCCGCCCATAGGCCTTGGCAATAGTTCTAGTTGCGGTATTCTTCATCCAGGCCGCGTTTAATATGTTCCAGGACTGGAGCTCATCGCGGGTTATGAGTTCAATCAAGAATATGCTTCCTGAGGACTCTATAGTTATTCGAAATGGCGTCCAGGCTTCTCTCGACTCACGGGAGCTCGTACCTGGAGATATTGTGTGCATCAAGGCCGGTAATAAACTGCCGGCTGACATGCGCTTCCTCCAGGTTTCCAGCGACGCCAAATTCGACAGATCCATCTTAACGGGAGAGTCTTTACCCCTAGCAGCTACAGTAGACTCGACTGATAATAACTACCTTGAAACTCGCTGCATTGGCTTACAAGGTACTCATTGCTTCTCTGGATCCTGTATAGGCCTGGTGGTAGCGACTGGCGATCGGACAGTATTTGGGCGTATCGCAGCCTTAACCAATGAGCCCAAAGTGAAACTAACTACTCTAGAAAAGGAGGTTTTATACTTCGTCATCATTATTTGTTCTATCATGCTCACTATGATTACCATAGTTCTAATTGTCTGGTAAGTAGGGTACCTAACCTAGGTACCTACCTATATATCTACCATTAATGTTCGGTACTTACATGATATAGGGGTACCTGGCTCAGAAAGGTTCATCCTAATTGGATCAACGTCCCGAACCTCATTGTTGGGTGTGTTAGTGTAGCCATTGCCTTTATCCCCGAGGGATTGCCTATTGCATTGACCGCTGGTTTGACAATTACCGCGAATTTGATGCGCAAGCACAAAGTTTTATGCAAGTCGTTGAAGACGGTCGAGACTCTGGGTTCTGTCTCAGTTATCTGCTCCGACAAGACGGGAACCCTTACCGAGGTAAAGAGCGAACCGACGTGGACACCAATATTTCTTTTGGTTCTTAACTGATCTCGTTTAGAATCGAATGACTGTCACCGAATGCACCATTGGAACTCACACTATCACAGTCGAAGGGGCTGAGGACGAGCTAGATGTGAGTACAGCACCGGCTATCGCCGGTATGATAACAACAGGCGTAGATCAAGTGCGCTCTATCGCTGGGCTCTGCAATGCAGCTGAGTTCGATGCCGCAACTATGGATTTACCCATCGAGCAGCGCCGCGTCTTTGGTGACGCTACGGACCAGGCAGTACTAAGATTCTCTGAACGATTCGGTTCGGTACAACAACTGCGGCAATCCTGGCAGAAGACGTACGAACTGGCTTTCAACAGCAAGAATAAGTTCATGATCAGGTCGTTCACCATATTTAGAAGAGACTGCCTACAAGGTACCCTTTCGGAGACCGAGGCGGAAAACTTCCATGCTGGCGACACGTAAGAATCTTAGGATAGTCTGAAAGAACTAAGATGATACTAACGCATGCTAGACTTTTGACTATAAAAGGGGCTCCTGATGTTCTTATTGGCCGGTGCTCCTCCTTCGTCAACAATGCGGGCGATGTACATCCATTTGACGATGAAATGCGGGCGTCATTTGAAGAAGTGAAAAACGCGTATAGCAATCAGGGGAAGCGTTGTCTCTTACTTGCCCGCAAGATTATTCGTCAAAGCGAGCTTCAACACCAAACCGGAACAACTCAATTTGAAGACGAGATCACCACGCACGCCATGTCGGGCTTGACTTTAGTCGGTCTTATAGCCATTGTGGATCCCCTGCGACCGGAAATTCGCGAAGTCGTCTCGACACTGCGCGGTGCTGGTATAAGGGTTTTCATGGTAAGTGAGGTTCAGCGCTCGAGTAACACATTGAAGTGCTAATAACATGCAACGCCAAGGTGACCGGGGACTTCGCTCTTACAGCTCTCTCAATCGCCCAAGATGCCGGCATTATAAGTAGTCCTACACCCTTAGTTCACAATGTCTCCTCGCTCCCCAGAGAGGAGCTAGTGGAAGACGCGAAGACTCCGAATACCCGCTCGTCGATCCTTATCAGCGGGCCAGAGTTGATTGGCTTAAATGAGCATCAGTGGAAGACTTTGACGGAGTACCAAGAGATTGTCTTTGCAAGAACGACCCCGGAGCAGAAACTGCGTATCGTAAAGGAGTTCCAGACAAACGGTGTTGTTGCCATGACGGGAGACGGGGTGAACGATGCACCATCTCTAAAAGCCGCCGATGTTGGTATTGCTCTTGGAAGCGGCTCTGACATTGCCATCGAAGCAGCCGATATGGTACTGCTTGATTCCTTCTCGTCTGTTGTGGAAGCGGTGCAATACGGTCGGGTGGTGTTTGATAACTTGAAGAAAGTCATCTGTTACTTGCTGCCAGCTGGAAGTTTTGCTGAGTTCTGGCCGGTAATGACCAATGTCATTTTTGGGATCCCTCAGATCCTTTCTTCTTTCCTCATGATTATCATCTGGTAAATATTGATTTAGCTGCAGGGCCTTAGAACTATGCTGAACGTCTTTTAGCTGCTTTACCGACTGCGCTGCTGCAACAGTGCTCTCTTACGAGAAGCCCGAAGCCGACGTCCTGCTGCGAAAACCACGTAACGTTAAGAAGGACCGCTTAGTGGATTGGCAGCTTGTGATTCACGCATATGGTGTCCTTGGTATGATAGAGACTATAGCCTCATTCGCGATGGCTTATTGGTACCTTGAGAAGAATGGGATACCGTTCCGGGTGTTATGGTTTTCATTTGGAGACCTTCCGGACTGGATTGATCAGGATTATTATGCGCAAAAGCTTAACGAAGCGTCTTCAATTTACTTCGTTAATCTTGTTGTAATGTAAGTATAACGACTGAGCCAGTTTGGTGGGAAAACATAGCTGACTTCGCATAGGCAATGGTTTAACTTGCTTGCAGTGCGCACGCGGCGATGGAGTATCTTCCAGCATCCTCCCGCTTTCAATAAACATACACGAAACCTATACCTCTTCCCTGCAATTATATTCTCTCTATCCATGGCTGTCTTGTGGCTTTATATTCCCCAGCTACGGTCGGTCTTGGGAACTTCTCCTGTTCCGGTGGAACATTGGTTCTTACCCTTTGCTTTTGGGTTATTCATCCTGATGTTCGATGAAGTGCGTAAGTTTTTCGTACGGAAATATCCTAACGGAATCTTGGCCAAGCTTGCTTGGTGAGATTGCTATATTGGAGTTCTAGTGGACTACGATGTTTAAAGGGGGCTGGATATGTTATGGGAGGTTGAGGACTTTTAGGATTAAACGGGGACTCACTCCAGCCAGTGTATGCATAGACAGTATCATACTTCAGCCCGTTCGTATGATTATTTAATATCATAAATTTTTATTTGTCTTACAACTCGATATTGGTAGTTGACAAAACCTAGGTAGGTACCCATTCATTAGCATACTCTAGGTATGATACGAGATAAGTCAGTGTTAAACTCCTCTTTGTGGTTTCGGACGATTTATCACCAGTGTAAGGTAATGATTACTTCATGCACCAATGATGCAGGACGCGAGTGTTTGAGATAGCCATCGTCCCCTAGCTCACGACGTTATGAGATTCTAGCTAAGGCGCTTTGTATGTACAGTGTTCTCAACCTCGGATGCATATACTAATTTCCAAAGACCAAAGAGCCACACCGCCTCAACGCCCTCCATATGCTGGTCTATTAATCCAACGAATCTAAACCCCTGTGGTGTTCTAATAGATTACCTAAAACACACTTCCTACCCCTTTCTATGACATCCGTACCACTAGTTTCTTGCCTTTCAAATTTCCCTTCTTCAACATCTCCAAGCCGCCTTGAATCGAATGCAAGCCTCCGTCGATTAGATGTAACTCGGGCAAGGTTATCAGGCCCTTGTCTAATAGCTTTCCAAGTTCTTCGGTATAGCGGACGTTGCTTTTATCGAGCACAAATTGCTTCATCTCGACGGTATGTACCTCGACATTCTCAGGGACTATGTGAGAGCCTGGTATCATAGCCAGTGGTGCAAAATCGACAGGTCTCTCTCTCGATACAGCATCCAGCGCTAATTTGGCGGTTTTGGGTCCCACTAGGTCGATCGCCCGTGTGGCGTTATCGTTCGTGATGGTTCGAATTTCGTCTACAACTTCCTCGTCTGACTTTCCGTCTCTTACCACTACATAGCTTGCACCTAAGCGCTCTGATAGCGACTTCGTCTCCGCGGAGTTAACAGTTATGACCTTAATTCCACTAAGCCGCGCAATCTGTGTAGCGAATTGCCCCGTAACAGTTGAGCCGCCCCATATCAAAAGCCATTGCTCTCCTTCGCTATTTGGGGAACCTTGCGGAAATGGCACGCCTAGCCACTTCCACAATGTCATAGATGCCGTTAAGGCCGCAACACCCAGACATGCAGCAGCTTCGATGGGTACCCCGGAAGGGATAGGAAGAACAGTATGAGAGGGAACGACCACATACTCCTGGAAACAACCAGCACGAACATCCTTATAGTACGTGCTAGTCCAGACATAGTCACCCTGTTTGAAACTCGTAACGGAAGAGCCGACTTGAGCCACCACTCCAGACATTTCCCGGCCCGTCACCTAGAGTACTCATGTAAGTCTTTATCCTCCAGGGAAAGTGGACAGGGGAGGGGGGACTCTCACCCATGGAAATTCAGGCAGACAGAAATTATAATCGACGGACTTCCAGTCAATAGGATTGAGGCCAACATAATGACCCCGAATCATGATCTCATCTTCTCCGACAGTGGGCATAGGGAAGTCATGTCGGATCTCATATTCGCCCTTGCGAGCAACGACGAGCGCTTTCTGCATCCCCGGAACAGCGAACTCGGCAACAGAGACGTTCGTAGACTCATCCGTCGTTGTCGTGGGCGTCGAGCTCTTCCGTATGCCTTCTATCAAGTTGGACTGTGCCTTTTCGTTTGAAACTGATTTCGTTCTTATCTTCCGCAGGAGCGTGCGCACCGTTTTCCACGAGTTCCTGCCGACATGGGTACGTCTAGGTTGCGTTTCCGCCATGGCTTCGCCGGTAAACTTGTTCAAGGTGGTTACACGCAAGTTATACCAAGCAAAATCTATATCACAATCACTTATTTCAGCGAGTGTATCACAGCTATCTCATCGAGACGGTAAACGCAACCCCGACCTTGGGACGTCGATAATGAATGTACTTGTTAGTTCTTAAAAGCGATTTGCCATTATTAATTATTTACAGATACCGGGAATGGCGGGTCGCTCGTTACATCGTCAGGGGACTTATCGAACCCGATCCGGACCAATGTGGTGAAGGTGTTGTCGCACGCCATCAGCACGCCATCGACTAGGGTGGCCTGCTTACATATGTAAGAGGCGAGGCGTTCCCGTGGGGTGGAGTTAGATGCACTGGATTTTTTGTCTTTCCTATTCGGCTATGCGGAGACATTTTGATCATTGGTCGGCGTAAATGATAATGCAAACATATAAATATCGCCATTAGCTACTGATTCGAAGTCAGCTCCGAACCCGGGACCGTGGGGCGGCTATATGACCTCGAAGGCGGCCAGTGCGTCTTAGATTATCAGTTTACAAATTCAATCATCATCACATTAGAAAAGCCTCTTTGACTAAGCTCTATTAGAAATGTCTTTTTTTTCTTCGTTGATTCGTTATGGGTTAATCTTGGAGGAATGTATATGGCATGTGGAATAAATAGAGTGAGGACCAACAACGGCTAAAACAATTTTACCCCTATTCTTTCCTCCAAACCTACCTAAGTAACATCTGAAGTCCATGTACACCACTCGATATCTAGGTAGGTATATAAGGAAGTTATACGTCACCTATCAACTATGAAAATGTAATCAAAGCACAGATTTCCGAAGTATGAGGATAAGACAATTGAGTTAATCTCTTCTAGGCGGCTTCTCCAAGTGGCCACGACATCTGCTAAAGACAATCTGAATATCGAATGTGACCTGCCAACCATGAACAAAACCAAGAGGCCCAGGAAGCTGCTAGCTGTACCTTCTGTGCGTGATAGCCAACGCATCCCCATATCTCGATCTAGGACATTATTTCCCATTCATCTAATAGAATCTTCGCATCTTCCAGTATTACTCCACCAATCAAACTTCAAGGGCTCTTATGAGGTTCGCATGGGTCCCGTCCCTAGCGGAATACGACTCGCCGCCATAGAGATTCCTCAACGTGGTTCTTCTTGCTCGCTAAGAGACGCATCGCAGTTTCGGCTTGGTTTCTGTGGGATGCAAATGTCCATCGCATACAAGACTGCCTTTCATATGTCCACAGGGTCTCGACTGATTCTATGTCGTAATAAAGCGCCTGGCGTAGCTCTCTAGTAAGAGTCTCATAATTGACCAATTCAGCAGGCCCCCTGATCTCGATGACTCTAGAGCGAGGGGAGGCTGGTTGCGCGCCCTTTTTCACGCGGTTGGGTCGTACGGTCGGTACCAATTCATCAAACTTAAGTTTGCCAGCTTTAACCTTTTCGAATAGCTTCACTACACCATCTCTTCCCCAGAATTCGATTTTCGCGGCGCACGTACTGTGTCCCTGGATGGGGCTGTTGATGAAAATAGCATATATCTTGCCTGTATCTCGAAGGCGCGACAGAAGGGTAGGATAATCAATGTCGGCTGGCAGACCTTCGACCCAGACAGCACAATTCTCGCTATTTGCAATATTGTCAGGCTTGTTTCTTTCGTTTCTCACTCCGTGATAATTGGTCGAAAAGCCATCTGCGAGTTGGCCATTATTCGCGCCTCGTCCAGCGTTGGGTTGTTTATACTTGGGCAAAGTTGGCTTGTAGACCCGAGGCGTGCAAAGCTGTATGTCCATACTAGGCGCGAAGAGCAAGTGGGGCGTAATAGGAGTACTAGTTGTCTGGAGGTTGTCGCCGTCACCCTCGAGAGGACCTCTAAGGTTGATGATGGTAGAGATGCCCGTCGAGGTCTCTTCAGATGGCAACAAACGTATGAGCTCAACTGCAAGATTGTTGGAGTTTGCGGGATCAATATAATAAGGTTGGATCGCGCGAATATAGGCTGATGGAAAGGTTGTGTCGTAAAAAGACATCTCTGATTGGTAGTCCATCTTAATAAGTTGAAGAGGTTGAGGGATGGCTTAATGATTCTTCTAATTGTGATTAGGTTTGGATGGATTGGTCTTTTGAAGTTGAGATAATTAGAAGTGGGTGAAAAGAGAAGGTCGGAAAATTGGGAAGAGGACCTGTGTTTATATAGACTTCGCGAAGGGAAGAATTCGGGCGGTGATACATACATACATACCTAGGTACCTACCTAGGTACCTACCTACCTATGTAAGTACCTACCTCGCAAGAATAATTCTTAGGTTGGCAACTGCCAGATGACAGGCCGGTGTGCTGTTCAGAGGCAGTTGCAAATATAGTGGGCTTATCTTAGAAGATCAAACAGGAGCAATCTGGAAGAAGGTGCGTACCTGAGGCAACTCCTGCCATGTTGAATCATGGGGAAATATGATTGCAGGTAACTGGCAGTTGCTGACTTCGACCGGCGTGATAAGGTCCTTCCGCAAGTTAGGAATCTAGGTACCGAAGGTACCTACCTACACGTAGAAACTACATGACCATTGGATTTTTACATGAAGTGCATCGTAGTTGCTATACCTACCCCCTATGCAGTGACCTCCCAAGAAGGCATGCGCCAATAGTGTTCGATACTGCTATGAGATTGGGCTAAACAAATCTACGTAAAGGGGAGGTTAACTACCTTTTTAAAGTAGCCTTCTATTTCTCGTACATCCGACGACCACATAATATAAGATAGTAAGTTAACATAATCAATTAAAGCATAAGGGCTAGTTTAACTAAGTTTGTTTTAAAGACTTTTTAAATGCACTGGACGTATGGTTTACATAGGGAAGTCAAATAGATGGGGATGCTTATTATCAAGCAGTTCTGAAGGCTACACAATGACTAGATTATTTATTCCTCGACACAACAGGGATTACGAATGTTAAATTCCTAGATAACTAACCAAAACTTATCTAACCTACGGGGTAGTTTAGTCACCTAAAGGTTGACGTAATACTGGGCCGTACGAAGTAAATCCAGTATATTACAGGCTTAGCTACTAATAATACTAGTATAACCAAGCGCCAAGATAATCCTAATGTCTCAAACCAAAGTTTATAGATAATAACTACCAGGTAATTACATGTAGCTACGATTTGGCTGTTACTTTGTATATCACCCTTATGCTCTTAACTTAAAGATCTTCCCTTAGAGAGACTATATGAAGTCATAGAGCTATATATTTCTAAATAAGTATATCTATAGAGACAGCCTAGAGGAATGGACTTATGTTTACCCAACACTATCATCGCTTCTTGGTATACTAAGTAGGCCCCTTCAGTTTACTTGATCAGTATAGGGGTTTTCAAGGGATTCATAATATGTTTAGGGATTACTATACCCTGTCTGTAATTACAATGGGTCGTCGATACAAATATGCTCACCATATTCTTCTATTCAATGCTTTATCGAACAGTATCTATATAGGTAGGGTAGTTCGAAGTTTATGCCAGTCTTGTTCCCTTCCACATTGATGCATACCTATATACCTTCCAGTCTAATCTGCTCATTTATTTGTTCTTATTCGCTCATGATTTTTCAAGAGCCCCGCATATTGCAGCTAATGGATCGAGTTCTCGGTCTCTGTTTCCGAATCTTCATCGTCAATTATCTTGCTGTTGGGTGGTGGTAAGTGTGCCATGAACAAGACAGAGAACCCGAGTACAGCAAACCCCTATGTGACACGTCAGTAAGTACTTCATAGTAAGCAAGTATAGGGGCCCACGACATACGGCGTTGCAGAAGAATGTTAAGCTCGGCTGGCCGAGTTCTGAGAAAATAGCCAGGATGAGGCCGAAGAGCCCTTGTGTCAATAGAAAGGCTGCACTCTCTACTAAGGTGATGGCGCTGATGGCATCTTGTCGGTGTTGCGGGGGGCAGAGCTCAGTCATAACTCCCTTGGCTGCCGGTGCCGATCCTGAAGCGAACGGTAGTAGAAATCCCGCTATACATTGTTAATTTTATGTGGAATCTTGAAATAACATCGCTGGGAAGCTTACCAAGGTAGACCTGCCACCCTTCCGTCGAGAAACCGGCAATTACCGTCACGATGGAGTCAACAACAAGACTCCATCTAACAAAGAAGAGATCAAATCCTGTCCCGGAATCTTCCTCGTCATCGAGTGGTTGTATTGGCTCTTGGGGGACTTCTCCAACCCCGTCGGCCTCGAAGTCCTCTGGGTTGACAGGAATATGGGTTTCTACTCTGTGTTCTCTGGTTTCCGCTGGCGTTGACGCACCATTGAACCAAGTGCGCCCGGAAGATATGATCTTCGGGAACATGAATAATAAAAATATGCCGCGTATAGCCGCGTTTCCGAACATCAAATATCCATTCTCACTGGTGCCAAAATCGAATTCGGAGGTGGCGTACATCTGTAGGAGAATCGGCACGTATCCGGATGAAAACTGTACTATTGTGTAAGTAGGCTGCTAAAAAAGACACGCAATCGGTCTTCATATTGTGACTTACAACGCCAAGGAAGATACCCAGGGCGAGAAAGATTAAGCTGTAGTTCTTAATGACCTTACCCGACTCCAAACGGTAAGAATGAGGCTTGATCATCTTGATAGGTGCGAAGAAAGCACTAATACCCCGACTATTCTGTTTCTTACCAGCGGACTCATCGCTTGCGCCTGTTGGTAAGAAGAGTGCTCCATATAACGAAGAAACGACATAGAGGAAAAAGGCAGTCTCGAACGGACGCCTAATATTGTAGATGTCGCCGAGCACGCCTCCAACTGCAAATTTCGTTAATTTGGTAAGTTTAGAACGCTATTGTCCACTCAGACTTACGCAGAAAACCAAATGCAGTTCCTAACATGATTGAACCCTGTAGCCGACCGAAAACGGCCGTGCGGTCTTTCGGCGCGACCAGCTCACTCACTGCGGTATTGAGAACCAACCTGTATTGGCTTAATTAGTATAATCGCAGCAGGTTCGGGGGCTGTGGGTATACGTACTGGAAGCCACGAGGTCCTCCAATGATACCTATAGCTTGGCATGCTTGAAAAATGATTATACCTGTTCTGCCACCGATTGTCACCGCGACGATCTGTGTAGATACTCTCAATCCTAAAAGTACGGTCTGGGAGACGAAAGCCCATCGCGGACCCCAAAGCTTGATAAAGTAGCCGCAGATAAATAAGTTGAAAACGCCGCTAAAGGACGTGGACATGCCTAGAATGGAGATTTGAGTTGCAGTGCCAGCACTGATTTCTCGACGATGACATCGGTCGCCAGGACCCTCGAATGGGGGATTGTGGCTATAGAAGACATCGCATTCCATGAGACGAAACACATAATTGATTCTGACATTACAGTCAGTGTTAGGTTTGTGATTGATATTATACCAAGACAGATAATTGAGTTGCTGCACTTACGGAACTTGTGTGATGCCGAGGGTGAAGGCCAGCATGAAGCCGGCAAGGAGAATTCGGTTTGCGGGACCGAAAAGGGTACCACCGGCTTTAGCGGCCTTGTTTGCCCTCGTCCTCGGAGGTGCCGCCGCATTTTCGAGTAACGGCGATGTCTCATCGGCTGCCATGATTTTCTATTCCTCCGTGTTGTGACACGGATCCAAAGAATTATTCTACTGTATTAAGATGTCTCGGAAACAAAGAGGAAGTGAGCCCAACGCTCAAAAAAGTTTACCTATAGTGAGGTCTAACAGTCCAATAGGGAATGCGTCCGATCCCCGCTGCCTTTGTGGCGGTCTGACTGATAAAGCGCAGACACCCCCGTAAGCTTGGATACGAGCGATTCGCCGACACTTGTCCGATGACATTGCATGATTGCATCGGCATCGGCATTGTTCAGATTCTAAACGATAAGAGTGATAAGGGCGATAAGATTATACATGTATATTCGATTCACAACTCAGGTCATAACTTTATTAGTAGGTATCTACCTATTTACCTAGGTACGTTACGTAAGCTGAACCAGTAAGACCGCAAAACGTTTTATGCTTAATCGATCCGGTCGATAAGCCGTTCTAGATAAATTTATTACCTACCTCCCTATATGCAAGTGGTATCTGAGATGGTCGCTATTGAAGATGATGCCTAGAAGCGAAACTCAATAACTCTTCAGTAACAGTTAATGATCGTTGCTGCCTAGGGGCTTGATTTACTGTATATATACCTGAGGCATGTATATAAATAGAAAAAACATGCTTTTAACCGCGTCTCGTCGAAGATAAACTATCTATAAGCTATTGGTCCAGTGATAAATCCTCTAGGACAAACCGTAAGATATCTCTTAAAGTCGTGAAGTCTATCATGCAATATCAATGGCATGGTGCGTCCCTAATTTAAAGTGTCGACTAAGGAATTAATCTCGGCCCCCAAATCTGTCTCCATCCTAAGGCTGAAAGAAGCTTGGCAAACTCACGATACTATTGGTTATCCTCTGGCCTAAGTCCTTAACAGACCCATGACAAACATCTACCTAACCATGCACTGTCGTTTCAACTAATTTAAGTACGGGTCTTACGGCTTTGGATCTAACTTTAACCCTCCTAGGCTATGATGTTGAAGAATCTTACTCGGTAGCCAGGGAGAAATCTAGGAAGTCCTGGATCTAAATATGCAGTCGCCAAGAAATCGTGCTGCTACCCGACAAAGACTGTCACCCATAAGATTAATACCCAGCGAGCACGCCAAAGATCTCAGCTCTCGGCGCAGCACCTTGCAGTGGAGCCCTGTATCTTTCGTATATAGGGCCGGAGCTCATATGTATTCTGTCATGGCTGTCATGGCTGTCATGGCTGTCATGTATATAGAGGAGGAGGAGGCTGCAATCTTCAAACCTGGTTGAAACCCCCGTCGAGCTCAATGAATTGCATCAAACTCACCACTCCACTAGTATCGACATGCTATTATCATATAAGCAACTCCGAACCTGGCCTGATAAGCCGCTTCCACCAAGAAGTGGGTTGTCACGGCCAAACCAGGTCACCTATAATTTCATTCTTGTGCTCTTAGCGATTGGTTGCTTCGTCTTCGCCGCTCTTCTGGGCCGTTGTGATGGCATGCTAAGTGATGCTGACCTCGTTCGGAAGTTAGTGGAGGCATCCCGTTATGTACGGCAAAGCTATTCTCTAATTCTTGTTCTATAATCACGCTGACTGAGCTTTCCTTTCCCAATTCAGGGTCCTACGATATTCCCCGTTGTTTATGCTCTTATTGTGGGAGGTGCTCTACGATCCCTGGCCCTATGGAGGTTACAAAATGGAGAGAGAGTCAGCTTCCTCGACCTACTCCTGGGTAGTACCTCCGTGGGCGGCATGATTGGAACGCAACTTGAGCGACGGCTTACACAATTTGATATTCCTAGCTTATGCCTACTAGTCATATGGGCTCTATCGCCCCTTGGAGGTCAAGCCTCATTTAGGATTATTACCTATCAAGATATACCGATCCCACAGAATCTAACGCTGAGCTTCCTGGACTTTTCCAATGCTAGCGCTCCTAATCGTTGTACGTAACAATTTGCAACTCCTTAATAGAATTTATACCTAGGCAGGTACCTACCTATTATTAACCTTTATTATTATAGTGTCTTCAGTAGATGTTGTAAACCTACTTGGCGTTATCGACTCCTCTTTTATATCATCACTCGTCTCATCTACTTCCACCCGTCAATCTCCTATGGATCCCTGGGGTAACGTAAAAATTCCATTCATCGAGAATTTACCCGAGTACGACTCAGCAGACGAAGATGAATGGATTCCATTTAAAGGGTGGACGGAAACCACGCCTTACTCGTCTCTTGTTGGGATACCAATATCAAATATACCAAAGACCGGCAATACCGAGTTTACGGTCGAAGCGTCGTATTGGAATCTCCACTGTCCTGATTTTGGGCTTCCTGAACACTATGATGACGACTACTGGTGGTCAACGATTAACAATGCCACTGGAGGCTGCACTCTCTCTAACTTCCAATGTTCTATATTTAACAATAGCATATCCCTCCCCGATGGTCTGTCTACAGAAGGGGCTCGGGTTCCATGGGGCTGGATCATGTCATTAACTCACGATGACGAGAGAGAACAGCGTTGTACCGCAGGGCCTACAGATGATGTTTCTAAGAGACAGCTTTTTGTTCGAACTAGGAATTGGGGTGTTCATAAGCCAACCGCTGCAAATTGTACCATGGGCACGACTAACGTCGAAGTATCTGTGAATTGCAAAGACTGGGATTGCAAAGTTGATCGACTACGAAGATCTCAAAAGCGCAAGGTCTACCCGTCGCCCGCCTATACCATCTTCGATCACTGCGGCGAGTGGGATGCAACCTCGAACTTGCCTAATTTCCTAACCTATCTTATGAACGCGGCTGGCGGCGGTATCTCGAATTCCGTATCACCAGGTTTATTCCAAAACTATCTACTCAATCCCAATTCACCTTTTGCCGAGACGAACTTGCATAGTTATAATATAGACTATGATATTACGACTGTCGGCAATGAGTCGTTTGCGATGCGGTTCTCGCAAATTCTTAATAGCTATTGGACGTCATTCTATAACTTCAACCTTACTTACGGAGGCCATCCAGAAAACCTTGCATTCGCCACCGACTTATACACCGGTTACCCTATCTGGTCCCCTCTAGCAGAAACATCGGGTATAAATACGCATACAGAGACACACTTCTTTTACGATCGGGGGTGGATGGTCGTCCTCGTCATCTCATCCACAACGATGTTTGTCAGTGGTATCATCAAAGCTGTCTTTGACTTGAGAATCTGGATACCCGACTTGCTTATGAACGTATCCACTATGATTAGAGGAAACACCTCGAATTGCCATAGCGTACCTTTTGGAGGTACCACTTTGGACGATAGTGAAAGATCAAGACTCTTGAAGAACCTAAAGGTCAGATATGGTAATATTCGTGCTTCAGATGGCGGTCCTGGTGAGTTGGGAATTGGTGAACTCGCGGAAGATGAAGGGAAAGTGACCAGAGTTACAGGGAATGAAACGTATTGGTAAACGTCTATCGAAGTAATTAGAAGTGGATCTAGGAGCAGACAGAGAGAGCTGGTTAAGAAAAAAAAAAAATCAAGACATCATCAATTAACGTAAGGGATAGAATAATAAGCTACGAAAGTTTATCATTCAAAAGATACTAAGACAAGAGCGAGGTTGTTCGAGCTTCCTCGATGCATATCGGGATTACACTTGGCTATTTTGATTTGCCGAAATCTGCAGCGATAATCGGACTATCAAGGAAGGGCATGACTGACTGCATATGATGAGTGCGACATAGATAAGAACCCTGGAGAGGAGAGGCTCTTGAACTGACTGATAGCTTATAATTGAACTATCACGTTAGTAGGTATCTACATCTTACATTTATCACTTAGTAGTAGGTAGTTAAAGGTACCTTATACTAGGTATGTACTTGATATAAGGGACATGTAGTATCTTTCGACGTTCACCAACTACCTTGCGTATAGTGAATAAGAGCAAAGAGCGGAGACTTACGCCTCGGCTTTCGTACTTAGGATATGCAATCATACGTTAACGAAAGCTAAAATATTCCACACCCATAAGCGACATCGGATTTCCCCAATTACATCCTTTGGGGCCATCATATTGGCAATCACCAATATTTTCACTTGAAAATTCAGAAATATAATACTAAAACAGTACCTAATGGCAATAGATCTTAAAGATGAAGATAGGTCTGAGAAACCTGATTTAGAACTTGATACAGAAGACATCTCTACGTCGAACCAAGAGAACGCCGAGGCGAAGAATCGAGATGGCAATGCAACTTTATCGTCAACGACTTATAACGAGGAAAAACGGGATACACTGTTGGATAAAGCAATGAGGACTTTGAATTGGATGCCGCAACGCTGCCGTTACGATCCCGAGAATCCACCGAGTTTCACTCTCTCATTAAACATCCTATTCGCTTTTGTATATTATCGTATACTCTCATCCTTCGGCGTTTTTCATGAGCTAACCTTCACCAGAGTGGAACATTTACCGTTGCGAATCTCTACTACGCGCAACCAATCCTAAACGTCTTAGCCAGAGACTTTAACGTCAGCTACGAGAGGGCCTCCGACGTAGCTACATTGTCGCAAGCAGGATATGCCGTCGGCTTACTTTTCCTATGCCCCTTAGCAGATATGGTTCCGCGGCGACCCTTTATTCTTTTCCTTATATGGGTGACCGCAACTGTTGTACGTATTGACTAAGGAGAAACTTATGTGATAACGCTTATACGGTATATTTGTGTAGTGGATAGGGCTTTGCCTTACCAACAATTTTGAAGTGTTTATTAGCTTGTCGTTTTTGTGCGGAGTTGGGTATGTACTTCTATTTCTTTTTTCTCCTGTTGCCCCTTACTTGGGATCTAACAATCGGCTAGGACGGTCACGCCGCAGCTCATGCTGCCTCTTGTCGGCGACTTAGCGCCGCCCCATCGCCGTGCTAGTTCGCTGTCTGTGGTGGTATCGGGATTGGCACTCGGATTGCTGATTGCGAGAGTCCTGTCGGGAATAGTGGCAAACTTTACATCTTGGAGAAATATCTATTGGCTAGCCTTTGGTGCACAATATATGACCTTAGCGCTACTTTATTTCTTCCTCCCCGACTATCCTGCGAAGAATAAAGGGCTTAACTATTTTAGGGTCCTCTGGGGAATGGCGGTCATGGTCGTTACGGAGCCACTCCTCACTCAGGCATGTCTTATAGGGTTTCTCCTAAGTGCTGCCTTTACTTCCTTTTGGACCACTCTCACTTTCCTTTTGGCGTCACCGCCATACGAATACTCTTCTCTCGAAATCGGATGTTTTGCTTTTATTGGAATCGTGGTCGTCGCACTTGCTCCAGTCTGGTCGCGTCTTATCACCGATCGCTTTGTGTTTCTCTTTTCTGTTGTTCTCGGTCTCGGTTTCGAGTTTATCGGTATCGTGATATCGACTTTCATCGGGAGTTTCACGGTGGCCGGGCCAATTATACACGCCATCATGATGGACTCGGGCGCAAACTTTACCCATACTGCTAACCGCAGTAATATCTATAGCCTCGATCCAAAAGCAAGGAACCGCGTTAACACAGTATACATGGTCTTCGCCTTTGGTGGGCAGATAATGGGTACAGCAGTCGGAAATAGACTATACGCCCAGGGAGGTTGGGTCTGGAGTGGTAGCTCTAACATCGCTTTCATCGGCGTAGCTATTATCGTTGGTATAATCAGGGGTCCAAAGGAAACCGGTTGGGTAGGGTGGTCGAAAGGTTGGAATATAAGGAGAGACGAGGTTCCAAAGAAAAGACCGGTGGGTTCTGCCGAGGCCGATATCGAGGAGGCTCGGCCGCCGTCAGAACAACCTGCGGAGAACTGCTCAAGCAAAGCTATCCTACAGAATCCGAGGTAACTATAGGTCTTCACTGGATTAGATAAGTATCAGCAATGCAATATCATATTCTCCTGTTTTTGCGCTGACCGTGCGATGATATACTTGGCGTCGTTATTGTTGCGAGTCTTCACTCCTTAATCCAAGGGCCAAGATCCGCCCATAACTGACACCTTTTCCCTCGACCGTCCTCCCAGGAACTCCCTTCAGCAACTTTAAAATCCGCCATCAAGGGCGGTTTTGACTCATCGCTGCTAGATAAATAGCTAGTGACATTAATTTCAACACCGCCTATAACAAATCCCGTTGTGGTAGGCGTACCACCTGTCATATTCACGTTGAGCATCCAGTTGTACCCTGGTTCTGATCTCCACCGAGGCCATACTCCGGAGCCTGCCGCACTAATATTTCCCCTATCTTCGGTGGTTATTTGCGCGTCGCTTAGAGTTGGATTGCCGCTCACAACGAAGTTCCCCCAAATCCTCTGCAAAGCTGTACGAAACACCTCATCCATACCGGTATCAGGAGTGTCTACCGGCTGGAGTAACGGGTATAAGTCAAGACCATGCTGGCCTGGCGGGACCGAGAATTGGTAATGCCACGACTTCCCACCTCGTTTTCTTGCGTAGGCATCGGAGAGCCAGTATGATGGGCAAGCAAATGTTGCTTCAGCGTAGAGGTTCGTGGCCGCTTGCTGCCAACCATAGGCCCATCCAGAGTTCGTTGTCGAGTATGGCGGATGCATGCCATTAGAGTTGACCAACGTCAACGAGGTATTCTGAGGGATATTGTAGAGTTCCAGGATATTAGTTATGTTTTCTTTGCTTAGCAGCGGGTATATTGTTGAAAGGAGTTGCTTGAAATCATCCTCAGTCGTAATGTTCTGAGGAGTAAAGTCCGGGCCATCATTCAAGTTACTCGCCGACAACACACGCATCCCGTTCAGCCTTCCTCCTCCCAATAGTTGTACGGTGGGCCTTTCTTGGATCAGTGTCCCGTCCGTGACTGGGAGGAAGGCCCATTGGCCATGAGGCGCTGTTGTACTGACGTAGTCACTGGCTGTTTGAAGATCGACCGTATCTGCTGAGACCAAGCATTGAAAGATGGACTGGTTTGTTTTCGATCCGTCTGGAAGACAACCTACTTTTTCTGCGAAACGATAGTAGTATTCGGTTGGCATGGCACTATCATATTCCCTAGGATTATGATTAGTATCGACTGGCGGTAATTATGTGAGCAATTCAAAACTCACCATTGAGAATGCAAGAAGGGACTTGTAGCAATAATACCCTTGAATAAGGCAGTATTGTCAGCGCCTCCATAAGCCATACCAAGTAGCATTGCGCCGCCTCCTCCGGCAGATTCTCCACCAATAGTGACTTGTTCAGGATCTCCGCCAAACAGGTGAATATACTCTTGAACCCATTGTATTGAAAAGTACATATCATGTAGTCCTGCGTTGGGTACACCCGACCTGGCTAGGTCGGCAGATGAAAGAAACCCAAAGGCCCCAAGCCGATACTGGATCGTCACTATGATATATGTGTTATCGTTGGTATAGATCTGTGGTGACGGGTCGAATCCTCCGTTTGCTTGGCCATATCCGCCACCATCTAGGTATCCGCATTAAATTTCTGAAGCTAAACGGAGACTATGATAAACTTACGAATCCAAATCATTACGGGTAAGTTCGTTTTGTTTGCAGGCGTGAAGACATTCACGAAAAGGCAGTCTTCGGAACCAGATGGACCCGGTTTATGCGGACTGATATACATACACTTTAGCTTTGCTTCCATGAACGACTTTTTAACTTACCCTGGCGAGTTCAATGATTGGGGACATTGCGGTGCATATTCGAGAGCAGGAATGATTAAGGTCCTATTCTGGTTCGGAGGTTGAGGTACCTGCCACCTTAGCTTCCCAACAGGAGGCGACGCATACCGGATCCTAAGATATTATTAGGTAAAGATCTCCATATTCTTTAGTTATGAGCGGCAGTCATTACCCTTTGTAGGCGTTTATCTTATATTTCTCGTCGTAGTATCCTTGATACAGCTCGTAACCCAGATCAACAACTGGCGCTAGGTGGTTTTGACCCGCGTCGACGGAAAAAAGTAGCACTGTACAGATCAAGAATAATTCTAAAAACATCTTCAGAAAATATCGATGGTGTCCTTGATGAGGCACCAAATGTCAGGTCTCAGTGACGTGCGAGCCGACTATAAAGCAACAAAAGTAGAGTCTGAGGGTTATTGTGCCTGTTTCCGGAGGCAAGTAGCTCTCCCCCTATGCTTCACAGGGCTAAAGCGAATAGACATATCCAGTCACGTCTGCTGTAGGCTGAGCGCACACCGCAATTCGATTGGTATGCATTCTTAAGGAATTTCGGTCAGAATGCCTAGTTCTTTTGACAGGTGATAGGAAAAAAAAACACTTCTCTAAGCCATAAGCAGCCATCTCATGCCGGTTTTGACACATACGTTGGGCACGGGCGGTTTACCAAAGTATTTTCCAACCCGATTTTTAAATCACTGACTTGATCGTGTGATTACGTATCATCCAACGGCTGCTAGGCGTTACTAACTCTTACTTGCATCTTATCTCGTCGTATCACGGACCGGTTCGCAAAGTATGACTCTGGTAGCTTTTGCTTTTCTTTCCAGCTATGGGCTCCATTCTATCCGTGCTTGGTCCTCTGCGTTCAGTCATTACCAGAGACAATCCCCTGAAGTTAAGCTTAGACACAGTACTTAAATATTAATGCCGTTACTACGTATTTAAATATGTGGAACTTGGTGTTCAACTTCTCACGATGGTGGTATCAAGACGATGTATACCTAGGTATCTAACGACCAAAAAAAATCACAGCGACTACAGTACATAGTATAGGAGATTGTACCACCACACCTTCGCATGAAACGGAGTTTCAACGCGAAGGCCAGACTAGAGCCATCAGCTTCAAGGGCCCAAAGAGAATGTGGCTTTCGACGTGAATGTCTATTTGCACAGGACTACAGGGCTTAGGCTTAGCCAAGGCTATAGCGCGGGGTCAAAATGAGGAAAACTCGAGCTATCTTCGAGCTCGGAGTCACATTGTCTTTACAGTATTATACTCCAGCCAGCCCAACTTGTGATAGAATAAACAATGTTAGCCCGGGAGCAAAGAGAAATAGGAAATCATCAATACCGATTCTTGGTACGCTTCTAATTATAGCTTCACCTTTATATTCGATTCGTCGCTATAGGAGAAGTGCAGATATCTCGCAGGACGATAACTAGGAACCAACTAACTTGTGAGTACGTCTCTTTGTTAAGGAGCCAGTGATATCCGAGTCACACTTTGAATCTACTTTGCCTATGCGCACAAGGACCGTCAAGTCAAACAAAGACTCACTTGTTGCAAGCTCGAGTCATACAACATAGACACTGTTACAAAGACCGTAGTTTACGATTTAAGGCTCAAGCACCAGGTGGTATGATAATCCACAAAGTCTATCTCAAAACTCTGAAATGAAAACCTATTATATCTTCAGCAAACAAATAAAGAATACGGCCAAACCGCTCATTCCAGGAAATGAATCCGATAATCAAGACCATCCAACTGCCCCAGTCTCAATGGACCTCATCTCAGGATGGGGCTCGCATTGACTGGGGAATCTGCTCCGTAATGTAAGAGCAAGGAGAAGAGGACGAGAAAGTAGCGCGGCGCGCAGTCGAGCGTTCAGCAAAGCTATCTATACTCAAGAGGACCCCGAGTTACGCAGCCACTAAAGCACAGGAATTATACTTACGCCGGTAGCTACATTAGCATTTTCTACCTGATCGAATACTGCTAGGGTCACATATCGCTACCCCAGTATTGACCTACGCGTCAGACATAAGATTCGTAGGACTTGTTTGATATCGAGCTTACTAGAAATTACTAATATATCAAGACTATTCGAGTGTCTATCAATCCCGTCTACGTGTTATATATGTGAAGGAGATAGTTATCTAAGCAGGTATATAATTAAGTTAATTAGCAGCTAGCTCTAGTTATATAGGTATTAATAGTGCTGCGCTACTAAGTTCTCTCTCTTATTAACGAATACGTAAAAGGACAGCTATGGCCGTGATTCTTATCTATTAGAGTTTATACTCAACCACTCTTATACTGAGTAGGTAAATTATCCTTTGAGCGGTGTCGCCTCTAACATTTATAAACTTCACATGAAACCTACCTACTTTATGGATGATAACACTACCTAGATTTTAATCAAAAATGTTACACTGCAGAATAAATCGGAGTTATATCCATCAATGCTATAAAAACTGATTAGATACCTATAGATACCTACCCTACTTATCTATCTAAACCGAGGTTACATACCACCTAGGTAGGTAAGATGCGTTTGAATACCGTTACATAGACCCAGACCTGATAAGAAATGGGGGTGACTGCGTAGCTGCGTGACATGGCAGTCTTCCCCGGACTCCACCTTCAAATAGACAAGAGATAAGGGGTTTGATGCGCTTTTTGGGGGTGCCATTACATACTTGTGAAGCAATCGTAGTTATATCGTCACCCCCGACTATTCGTATGAGTGTTTATACCCGTTACTCTAGTATTGTCTCAAATTCCGGATTTATTGATTCGATCAAGCCAAGAACGGACAAAGATCCTATCAGCCCGTATAATACCGGCCCAGTCAGCATGCTTGGAGATACGAACTTCCGAATGGGAAACAAGCCGTAGACGTCACCTGCATCGCATGCATGTCGATATCCTTATCTACCTACATTATCTCATCCGAGATAAACATGGCGTCGTTACCTTTCCCGTGGGGTGTACCCGGGTCGTAGGGCTCGCATCAGCATATAAGCAACATCACGCCCTTGTATCTTGTAGATGATGTCTTGTAGAGGTCTCGAGGACGTTCGGCAAAGTCTGTAGTGCATTGCAAACAATGGCGCAAAACGTAGAGATATCCATGCTTCCAGTAGAAGAGACCAACCCATTAGAGCTATCCAGCAGCTCGGAGAAAGACCCGGAGAAGATAAAGCGTGCGGAGATAAGCGAGAAGATCAGCGTAGCGGGAGGCGAGCTTCAAGAAGATTCAGGTCTGACCTCACCTCGTCATATTTACCAATTTACCAATTTTTGAGATACTAATCAATAAACAGCCCCTAAATATACCGACGAGCAATATAAGAAGCTGAAAAGGAAAGCCGATAGATATCTTTTACCGTTAATGTGGCTTTGCTATGGCATCCAGCAGACGGACAAGACATCGATAGGCACGCAAGCGACCTTTGGTCTGGCAAAGGTAGCGCCCGAACTATACGGGATTACAATATTGTACCGGCTCTTTTACTAACACGAGCACGCATTCCACAGGATACTGGGCTTGTTGGACAGCAATACTCATGGCTCACGACGATATTCTATATCACGTACATGTGCTTCGAGTTCCCGTCGAATATCATCCTGCAACGGTATCTGATGGGTCGAACATTATCGTGCTATATGATATGCTGGGGTGTTGTGGTGTTGTGCGTTGGATTTGCACAGAACTTTACCCAGCTAGTCACCTTACGTGCGTTGCAGGGATTGTTTGAGGTTGGTTTTGCCTCCAGTATGTGAACTCGTAGGAAGAACTCACAAGACGTCGCATCTATCTAGTGCTGCATCTCGCCTGGTTTCATCCTGGTTGTTGGGAGCTGGTACACGACACGAGAGCACTCGTCGCGATCACTCGTTTTCCAGAGTGCTAACGCAGGTTTCGGAATTATCGCCAATCTAATCCTTTACGGGATCGGGTCACTACAGTACTCGCGAGGCCCTGAGTTCCAAGCTTGGCGATATATGTCTTATGTGAGCTTACCACGGGAAATTGGAGATATTTAGGGTATCCATAGCATGTTACTAATCTTTACTTCTATGGTTTTACAAGATAGTTCCTTGGTGGTATGACGATCCTCACAGGCTTCTTGTGTCTTTTTCTGCTTGGAACGCCGTCAGAAGTCCGCTGGCTTAATCCGGAAGAAAGGAAGATAGCCAATGCTCGCATCATGACGAATAATACCGGTCATGACCGAACCGGTATCAAGAGATGGAAGTGGAACCAGGCGCGGGAATGTCTCATCGACCCTTGTGTGAGTATTCAAGAGCAACCTCGGTGTGATATTACATTTGCTAACACGGGAGACCATTCCATCAATTGCAGTTCTGGTTAGCAGGAGTCAACGCGTTCTTGAGTTCTGTGCCTAACGGTGGAATAACTGCCTTCGGTTCTATCATCAATACTAACGCCGGATTCAGTCAGTGACCTACAAAATCTCACATTGAAGACTAAGAGCTCACTGTCTACTAGCTAACCTACAGGTCATTCTTCTCGATATACCTCGAAATGTTACGTCTGTGATATGGTTTGTCATTATTGGTGTTGCTACGAGCAGGAGGAAGAATCTACGCATGTGAGTGATTGTAGATAAACAATTATATACTGGGGCCATTCAAGGATGCCTAACATGGAGTAATAGGTACTTCATGATTTTCTCTGTTATTCCGCCTGTAGCGGGCTTCATTATGATGGCGACGTTACCGAACGAACCTCATTACAAATGGATTAAGTGGGCAGGGTAAGTATTAATTATCATTATCGAACAATCATCTTGGGTGAGTACCAAAAGCTCATAGGAAAAACACTAACGAAGGGTTCGGGATAATTTATAGCTATTTCATCACTGTCACGAGCGTTGTAGCTCTGTTCCTTGCTTGGACATTGATCCCCTCGAACGTCGCCGGACGTACCAAGCGCACTCTGACATCATCGTTCACTTTTGTTGGATACTGCGTGGGCAACATGGTCGGATCGCAAATCTTCTTAGCAAAAGACGCCGTGCGTATTCGCTCTCTTTTTTTT
>KZ112980.1:92080-157761 GCA_002120325.1 Daldinia sp. EC12
TTTTTTTCCTCCATAATTCCAACCTTCCTCTGTCCCTCACCGAAGAGTCATTAGGTATCTACCTCGCTAATGGGAATATTTAAGCCACGATATATCCCCGGTACGGCCGGTTGCGCGGTATGCTTTGGCCTAGAATTCATTGTCCTTATAGCATGGAGGATTATACTAGTTATGCGGAATCGGCGGCGCGAAAAGTGGTTGCGAGATCAGGGCATCACTGAGGAGGAGAGGATAGCGAGAGGCAAACGGCTCGGAGAACAGGATTATACGGACTTCGAGAATCCCTATGTAAGTTGATCCATATTTTTCCTATTCTTGGCTATGATATTGGAGGTTACCTTGTCTAACATCAACAATCTACTTAGTTTTGTTATACAATGTAGTCAGGATCAAAAAAAAAAAAAAAAAAGGATATCCCAAAGCCGGACGTAGGGGCATACTGAATAGGCTAAGGTTGCAGATAGATCTAAGCCCAGGTTTACCATCATTCTCCAAACCAAGTCATACGTGTATATAGACCACCTTTTATCGTCGCCATCTGGGACTATCCAATTATATACGAAGGTTCTAATAGCCGTGAACGTAATAGTACCAATAAAGGTAGGTCGATTAGGTGCCGTGAGTAATCAACGCCGAATCATGCATAATAAATGAAGTTCATTACGTGTACCAAGTGCACCACGAAGCTGCTGCGTGAGCTTCTTGAAGACGAGTCCGCGTAAGATGGCACACGTTAAGCATTTGTCAGTGGGAAAACAGGATATCGGCAAATTTACAATGCGTTCAACAAGAAGCTGAACTGCAGACCCCATTTCATTATATCTAATTGAAGCAAGATATAATACCTACTATACTTCTAAAACAGATGCAACGACTAAAATGGCTAAGCCTTGCCTCCAGGGATAATGTAGAAAGGAAGAGGGAAAAAAAACGTAACACATAGAGGTATCTTGAGCGCTTCATCCAAAAATCCTGAACCCGATATCTGACAAACGCCGATTTCCCGTATATACACCCGCTTCTATTTTAAGGTACCAGATCACGTTACACGCAATCGGAGAACATTGTCTAAGAGGAGTAGACGGCAACCCATTCAACTTCCATCATGCTGCCATAACCATCTTGCGTAGCGTCATTGGGTGCACCCGGCCAGTCACCACCAACAGCAACATTGAGAAGGATGTACCTAAAATGTAGGAATTAGCAAGTATTTCTCAGGTATTAGCTATCTTGGGGATACTCACAAGGGGCTGTGGGCCAGAGAAGACCAAACGGGGGCATCGTTGATATCGGCTCCAGAAAGAGTATTATAGTTGTTGCCATCTAAGTGCCATGTGATGGTCTGCGCCCGCCAGTCTTCGTTGGTGAGATCGATCGTGACACCCCATCTGTGGAAACCGTCGGGAGACATGGGAGTCGTGCCGGCACGTCCGATAGGCTCATTGCAAGGGCCACCAATGGTACTACCACAGTGGACGGTACCATAACCAGTGAGTAGTCCATTAACTTGTTCCATGATATCTATTTCTCCGGCGGCTGGCCATTCAGTGCCGTGACGCATAGCATCGCCGAGTGCCCAGAAGGCAGGCCAGATACCCTGCTTGTTGGGGTTATTTCCTAACAGGAGGCTTGACTGTATGCTGAAGACCTTGCCGGGTTGGGGGGTCCAAGATCCCTTGGTCTCGATACGCCCCGAGGTCCAAAGACCGGCAGGTGATTTCCGAGGAACAAACTGAATGGTACCGCCGCCGCTGATCTGAACGTTCTGGTTCGAGGTGGTGTACGTCTGGACTTCGTTGTTGGTGTTAATGGCGTCCATGATGTTCCACGTGTCACCGTTGGGAGGAGCGCCTGCTGATCCTTCGAAAGATTCGGAGAAGATGATTTGCATTCCCTCGATGTTCGGCGGGTTGATGGCGGCGACAAGGCCGGGGACGAGAGAAGCGAGAACACTTTGCTGAAAGCGCATTTTGAAGGACTGGAGTCGGAAATAACAAAGAGCGCCGGGTTTTGAGATCAGTTGTATAATGATAGTGTAAATGCCCTTGGTTCGATGGATCTTCTAAGAGAGTCGACTTGGGCTAAGACGTGGTAAAGAGAGAGCTATCCTGGCTGCAGTAGTAGAAAGAATCCTGGCTTGCAGGCAGTTGACGGATATATGATCAAAAGAAAATGAAAGACGAAGTAAACAAGTTAATAGCTTACTAGCTATCAATAGGGAAGCGAAAGAAAAGAGTGTGGTATATAAACTCGGCTAGCAAGACGGAAGAAGAGAGCGTAAAATGCACAATGGTTGGGCGCGGAGAGAAAAGACCAGCAGAATAACTCGGAAGCAGCTCACCTTAGAGATATATATTAAGAGCCCATAACGAAGACCCGGTTGTGTAGTATGCAGTGCCACTCGGTCAAGGAGTCAGGGGCTCCACTGCATTGACGGGGGTCTCGATAGATCCACGCGGATCTAAACAGATGGTGATATTGCCTAAAAAGTGGATGGTGAAAGGAAACCCTAACACTTCTGCCCTTGATGGGAACATCGGATAGTCGAAGCGAAGAGATAGTTGACAGGTACCAGAGAGATGGGAAGCATAACGCTTGACTAGCGCGGAAATTAATTATGGGAGCTAAGGGTGAAACCGGTAGGGGTGCTGCTTGGTTTCTCTCTGCTAGGTCTTGGACTGATCTTGACTGGTTTTGACTGACTGGAATACTATAGCACGCCTTGATAATGCCTTGGTTGCACCTGAATAGGCTTGAGATGGTGGGTAGGAACCCCAGAGTGGCATTGGGCGCGTTGTTCCTGAATTCTGATCCAGAACAGACCAGTCCGGATCTTGGGTTTTGTTCCTGGCACTGACCATTCGCGACGCGCCGAGCTCTCTGTCTTGCCTATCCTGTCGTGCTCCTAAAATGCTCCGAAAGACGTGGATTCGTCCTTCGACCTTTTTTTAGATGGAGCCGATGGCGTCTAGTCTCCCCATAGTCTTTCGGTCAGCATTAACAGTGGCAATATTGTGATGGATATTATCAAGGGAAAAGAAAAGAAAAGAAAAAAAAAAAAAAAAAAAAAAAAGCTTGTCATATGTTGGGTAGTTAGGTAGAGGTTCTTCACATCTCATCGAGCAGCAAACCCCTTTATTTTGGATACTTGTACAACCAACCATGATGAGTTGGCAAGCATGATGTAAGATGCATTATACATAAGCTCGGCTGCTAAAATTCTTCAGAATTCTCGTAGACCGAAGGCCGGTAGCCGACGCGGTTCCAACGGTCTATCGCCAGGTCGTTAAAAAAGGTTTCCCGCATGTGGAAGAGGGGCAAACCAGTCGATTTGACGAGAAAGAAAATGAAGGAGAAGAAAAAGGGGGAGGGGCACATACAGTTCTAGAATAGGCTAGATTAGCTAGGTTATCTTAGCGGGGCCCTTAGTTATGCAAGGTACTGTACAGCATACGCTGAGTTGGCATCTGCACTCAGCACGCAATAATAACCAATAACATAAGTACTATACAAATTTGGACGCTTTGTCCAACGGTTGGCAGGGGTCTATGGTGAAACAACAAAAGATAAAATGGGTCCCCTTGCACCAATTTTTTTTTTCCTTTCTCGGTACCTACCTAGCCTATATAAGCTTGACTTGATTTGATAACTGCCCGTCTATTATATAGGTAGGTAGCTAGTGCAGGGCGTAAATACCTCGCTACATTGGTCAGCCCAGCTTCGATTCTCAATTCCATGCCGATTACAAACCTCATATGTAAATTATCTTACCGTAGTATCTACTTCTAATAAACAACTCAGCAATGATAACAAAGTAACAGTCGATATCAGTGCTCATATTTACCCGCTACGACGCTACGAACCACAATTGCTAGGTATCTTAGTTATTCGAAATGTTTACTAGCGATAGCCGCGGGAAATTTTTCATACGAACTCCATTCGTATTAAGCGCGCGCCCAGCAATACCTCCTGTTCCCACGAACCACGGTAAATTAGGTATTTATTATTATCATCATTTTACCGCGCCTCTTCTAGGATAATAACAACGCGCCGAAGAACTTGAGTGGTTTGGTAATACGACGATGGACCCTTTTCTCTCTCTCTTTTCTCTTAGCTCACATCTTCCTCCGTACCTAGCCAAGGTTTGGTGGGACAAATACAACTTGAGTTGTTGCTGTTGTGAATGGTGATACGTTGGAGGCTGACTGCTTTTCCGCTGGATTCAACTCCGGACAAGTAACCGACGATCTTTTCAACTTCGAGAAAATTCCCCGTGGACCTAACGGGGAAGATGCGCATATCCTTTCCTAGTTGCGGCTAGGTTTGCTACGAAGATCGCATCTTATCAGTTGAAGTGCCGGACGGCGCAGGTCCGGCGGTATGCAAGTGCTTGGGATTTTCGCTTGAGCCCTCTCGTCCAGTGATATTCTTTCGTTTTGTACTTAGATTCAAGCTAAGCCAATGGACACTAACAACTGAGGTTCCTCATCACCACCCGACCTGACACGACAGTCTAGTCTAGAAAGTCTAGACTGTCTTACCGCATTTGCTCCACTGCTATGTAATGCTGATAGAGAGCAGGTTTCGCTTTCAAGGTATAATTTTTCGCACATCAACTCTCTCATTCCTTGAAAAGATTGAGTGACTACCAATCCATCGGTAGGTTTTGCCAGAAAGAGTCGTTTCTCGAATAAACCTATCAGAAGCCGGTCAGTACGGTTTCATCCCCCTTTTTAGTATTCAGAGTCGGTTTCCCCTATATCGGCCTCGACTTATATGTCTACCTATAGAACAATTTTTCACCTGCATGCGCTTCTAGACCGTTGGCGCATTTGACATCTAGAGGGAACCTCGGTCAGAGTTCTCGACCCCCTCTCACAAATTAGCTGAGATCCTTTAGATGCCCAATCGAGCGAGGCTTGCTTGCTACGTAGGAGTTGCCCATGTCGTGATGCTGTCCCTGCTATGCTGTGAAACACGGTTCATATTTTGACCCATGCCCACCCTAATACCCTCTTCCTCCTTAAGAGCTCCTGTTTCTATCTATTTTTCACAGATATAGGAAAGTCGTTTCTCTAAGTGTCTAGGAGACATTATCGCTGCGCCTTGCAAAGCCGGCACATGACTTGTTCTGAGGATGTATGAGCTATACATAGAAAGAAGTCATCGTGGTCGCGGGCCGTAACCGATTAGAACGGAAGAGGGATCGCACCCCCTGAAAAGTCGACTCGGGTTGCCGGGTCGCTCGGGATGTTCCATTGTTGAACTGTGCGTTGGCAAGCATATGATCTAGGTAAGATCTTCAGTAGTTTGCATTGCCTTTCGTCCCACAACTTGCTGGTCAGATTCGATGCGGGTTCAATGCGGAGAGATCGGCAATCGCTCGCCATGATTATGCTTGAATATATGCCTCAACGTCCATATTAACGGTCGGTCCCAAACTCGCGGGTCCAAGCCCCGTTTTGTTAAGTAACGATCGAACAATATTTGCGATATGCAAATTCCTTGCTACTCAAGATCTCAAGAACCTACAACGCTTTTGACTCTTTTATATATACAGATGTAGGACAAGTTCACCAACTTAGCCAGCAATGCCTGTTACCAAAACTTGTGTAGCTCCATATAATAAGGTAATAATAATGGCTAAGGGTGCTACAAGTGATCGTCATACCCCATCATCGGCTGTACAAATTAATTGCGATAATATATTCAAGACTTACCAACGTACCAATCTACCAGATTATCCCTCTTGACAGGCTTGCCACCAATATATTCAGCTACGGTTCATGATAGCGCGAGGTCTAGCGTACCACGAGCATGGGCACGGTAAAGTGCCGAATCTCGAATTGCTGATTGGTGGGATAAATTGCCTTTCATTTATATTTAATATGTGATATAATTCTCGTTTTTGCTTCTCAGGGCGCCTCACGCCTACTTTCATTTTGGTTTCCAGCACCACAAATGGTTGAGAATTCAACTTCATCATACGAGTTTTGTCAATTGACTAAATATGTTTTCTCTGTCAAAGAATCTTGCGTGGTGTAGATAATATCTTCCTGTAAGGAACACGTTGAATTTCACCAACTATATTATATAGTCATTGTACACGAAAATAAATAAACAGCATCGCGTTTTGCAGCATTAACGTCATGCATAATATATACGGACGACGTTGGAAATTCGACATGCTCTTCATAGACATCATACTATTACTTGTATAAGTCATTCATTTACATCAGTTCCTGCAAGGCAAAGATAGATATTGAATGGCTCTGATGAACCCTGCATACGTGAAGCTGTATATATAGGTACCTATATATATATTTTCACATAGGTACTTATGAGATGGAACGCACATCAACATCTACTCCCGTACTACGCTTAACTTTGTATGAGGACGTCGAACTGCGGCTGGTAAGTTTCTGAGTATATAAACCTTATCGGTAGGTCGTCCTCATCTCTGTTTGTATGGTCATAAGTAATATTCAATTTGACTACCTAGCTACCTAGTTCTTGAACATAAATAGGAACCATATACCATATAATGGATTATTTCCACCTACTTAAGATTCCGTGTGTAAGCACAAAATAAACAATCATTCAGTTCTTTCCTTGTGATATTACATAAACACGTGCTCGTCACTATTTGCTGTACTAGAAAGGAGTATATAAGTGACAGGTGCCCTACCTATTTGAGTTAACTAAAATATCACAGAAGCTCCGCCCCTCTAATTTTTCCTCAAAAAAAATAAATAAATAAAAATAAAAAATAAAATCTCTATACCAACGGACCCAAACATGATTTGTTTCCATTGCTCAGTATCAAAATATGTTTATTCCAATATTACCTCTTGTATACTAAGGTACAATTGCGGCACGGCATTTCCTTTTCCCGGTGTTAGTTTTCAAGACTGTGTAACCTGACTAGCATTTATTTGGAATTACACGTATGTCCATCCCCGGACACCGCGCTTTTGGACGTATTTCGGCCGATTTGAATTAGGTAATCATTCGATGATAAGCGTCAGCTTTCAATGAACTTAATGTATAAATCGTTATGAAGCTATCAGGGTTCCGAGTAGCTCGAGAGCAAATCATAAGAAAAAGGTAAGAAGAAAGATCGAACTCAATTAAAATCCAAAAATAACTCAGGATAACAGAAGATTAAAGGGTTCTACTGCTTCCAAGCTAAACCTTTTTTAAATGGCAGCATCACCTCTGCCTCATCACAAGCCCGTCAAGTACCGCACATCGTGCGATCGCTGTCAAAACATCAAGCTACGATGTAGTCAAGATAAACCCTCGTGCAAGCGATGCATCAGCAAAGGTGTTCGATGCATTTATAGCCCTCTGAGGCGCATGGGAAGACCTAAGAAAGTTGATCATGTCGCTTCCGCGAGTTCTGTAGATGAGAGTCCGCCAAGTCCAGAGACGATAGTCCCGGCATTAAGCAATGGTACGGCAGCTGATTGCCAACGAGGAAGTGGAGATGGACATGGTTCGCCTCGAATGACGGAGTTTACTGGTATGGGATTGGAATCGTATGGTGCTGGCGCATCCCAAGGCCATTTCCGGAGTTGGGATCCCAGCCTTGCGGGTAGTTTAAGCGTCGATCATCACGATAGTCCAGTCTGTAACGATATCGAGACGTCTCGTCAACTTCAGTCCGGTGGCTTTACTCCAACGGCTGATCATAACAGTACTCCGCGCCACGAGGTAGAGTCGTGGGGTAATGTAACAACAAATAACACAGGGCCCTTTAGCTCAGGGCCGTCAAACACAACTCCGAGGTCCGCTCATCTAGTGCCTCTTGATGGGCCCATTGGGCAGCCTGTCTCGGAACCCGCTACTGACTGCTATACTGCTATTCTTATGCGAACCGCAAAGTTAGAGCAGGCTTTGAACGTCGCGCCGCGTCCTGCGCCAATAGATCTCGCACTCGAAGCAGAGCGCGATTTTCGAAGCCTAAAACAATGCCTTTTCTCCTGTACTGGCCACTCGAACCGCGGGCGGAGTTGTCTGGCATCTGACAAGCCTGTACTTCTTAGTCTCTCTATGCTGGCAGAGCGCGTCGTTGTCATGTTTGAAGAGAACTTCCGCTTCGCAGCCTCGAGATCCAACCCGGCAAGAGGGATGATACAGGATCCGTGCAGCACTCCTCTTCAGGGCGCCATGGCCCGGAGACTTGAACGTTCCTTTCGCAGCATACTTGATCAACCATGTATATTTCCCATTCCATCGGCCAGCCTTTACATACGCATTGGCGACTTTCTAGTAGAGAACGCGGTCAAGGCGCGTTGTGTCGTCCCCATATTGAGATTGCGAATACAGAAGATACAGGCGACGCTTAGGGAAATGGAGAGGACGCGACAAGAAAGCAATCCGAGGGATAACCTATGCGGTCCGCTAGACTGGGGTGATAGCGCTGCGGTTATAGGTGATGCCGCAAAGCTTTTGATACAAGACTTGTTAAGGAGGATGGAGTCTTTACAAGGGGGGATAGCGTGGATGGGATAGGATTTTCAAATGTGATACCCAAGAGATGCTACGAGAAGGGGAAAGCCGAGTTGATGGTTTGTGTATGCGCAACCCTTCCAATTTATACACCGGTAGTTTATATATGTACAAGATGGATATGTATCTAACATAGAGAAGGTATGAATACACTGGAATATTGAAATATCACATCAGAAGCTTATGCCGTATATCTTATTAACATCTTCGCTTCTATTAGTGGTATATACCGCCAAGCATCTCGTACCGACATCACCCTGGCCTAAATCACTCTTCCCAATATGCGAAATAGCCTTCCAATAAGCTCTCTTATCTCTTTATCTTGTAACGGGTTGTCTACACTAGCAATCTGGTCCGGGTCGAACTGGCGAGTCTCCTCTTCGATATCCTGCAATATAGCTCCGAGACGCATGATGGAATGCTTTAAAGTTTCCCGGCACACAATGGCAATTTCTTCCTCGTCGTCCAGTTCCAGGCTGGAAATACAAATAGGTATCGTATTCTGAATCTGTAGTATGACATTTCCGGAGGTGTCTAGATCGGGTCCCCCGTCGGGACTCTGCCACGAGCCCGGTTCCCTAATGTCCGATACATCTCTTTTGGACAAACCCTGGAGGGCCAGTTCGTGCAGGGTTAAGATGCGACTGACAGCATCAGCTATAAAGCGAAAGACCAAGGGGTTGAGATGGGTATCGGAACTAGGGCAGCCGTTTAAGAGTTCCCAATGTTGGAGAAGGTTGCGGCTAAGAGTGAGCACATCACTAATCGACATGCTTTGGGATAGCGGTTGGCCAGAAGAGGAAGATTGCGGTCGGAATGCCGCTTCGGATTGGCTGATGACACGAAGGGTCGCAGCCCAGCAGTTGCAGACCCAATCCCCTGACGGTACTGACATAGCGCGGGGGCGGAGGGGGGAATTGTTAACTCATTTAATATGCGCCTTTCACTTGCGTATTATATAGATCATAGCATCGTGGATAGGGCATAGTAGTTAGTTTAAATTATTATAATCTTGAAGTTCCCTGTTTACTTGCCGCGATATTCAGCCGAGCTTGAGTTGTGTTGTCGGTATGAATACGTTGGATAGGTAATTATGCTAGTTTGAAGAATCATAACATAGCTGCTTAATTTACCTACCTGTTATCAGACTGACCAGGTTCTTTTTGTCATCCTTCACTCCACAACGAGAATTCCATCTTATCATTGGCTGGCAAATAGATCCTTCGCTCCTCTTTTTCTCTCAGCTCCTATGCAGACCACAGGGACCACAGGCAAGTAAAATATACCGCTAGGTCGCGCTTATGCTTGACAAGCTCTTCCGTAGAGTTTGGATTTTAAACATAGCTGTTAGACTCTTCGGGAGTCCAGGTGGAAATCCAAGCGACAGCGGTAATCAAGAGCCACATTCCATACCAGGACAAAACGAAGCCCAAGTTTCCCATCTTTGTAAAATAGCCACCAAGGATGCCTATATGGATCAAGGCCGAGGCAAAGAGAAAAATGTCGAAATGGAGCCGGCCCTGTCCGTGTGCTATTTAGTATGCGACGAATTAGATCTCAAGACTTAATCCGGCATTAACTCACCACACTTATCCCGAACACTCGCCTGGTGCCCTCAGCCTCACCAATGCGCGCGAGACACCATGACACGAAAAGAAACCCGATAACGGCGAAGATACCACCAACGATCATGCCACTAATGAAGCCACTATAAGCTCTAAAGATGATGCCCAAAATGGAGAGAGCAGTCCGGATGCCGAGTATCAGGATCATGCAGACGCGACGAGCTAGGACTCTCGTATCTGATGTCTGCAAGCTGTACGCATCCCAACTAAAGTTCCAACAGTAGCGACAGCCCGGACAGTTGCGATCTTTCCAAGTCGTCCGCTCGGGACGAGGGGGGAGGTCCTGAGGGATTAAACGCGAGTCTGCGGACATATTCAAGCAAGCTAATATTATGTACCTATAGTAAGACTGATTCGTTGAGAGTATATAGAAGAGAAGAAATTATTATGTGACACGACAATGAAGACTGGAAGGTCCAGACGTAAGGCTCGCAATAACACCCGCCAACGATTCCCTAACAAGACGAAGTGACACGGGGTTGGACGTCACTTTATAAAGAGCTGAAGCGCTCAGAAGGATTTTGTACTACAGCATAGCCCCCCTCCATCTCTCTAATGTACGTCGTAGGACCTCTATTTATCTGGTTCAAGGGGTTTCACTGCTCGACTATGCGGAAAGGCTTTTCAACAAACCACCGTTGGTGTACGCTGTTATCCTTGTTACTGTTACGATGATCCTCTTGGCGTCGAACAGATGTGTGATGTTAACATTCTAATCAACAAGCTTCGCTTACGGTGGTAAGGTCAAATTAGGATTAGCTTCTGTGCATTGTCGAAATGGGTATCATAGCTCCCATGCAGCCCTACGGGGTCAAGGTAGCAATTATTAGTAGGAGCAACTGAGAGGGCATACGTGCAAGGGTGTATTGAAACTTGCTAGTTGAGGACTTGTAAGTTGATCCTAGATAATCACGGTATGAATCCACAGTGAGTGGTCTTCCTTGGGTGGGTTTAAGAGTCAACTTCTTTTCAAATATTCACCGGGGCACCCAAAAATGGATATGGGAAAGTTAGTTACTTTAAATAATGACCCATTATGAACAATACGGCGAACGTAATGTCAAATATCCCCCGAAGCTGGGGGTAGCAATTAGGCCTGATGGCCAAACAGTCGTTTTCTCATGTTTTTACATTGAGATCTCAGCTTGATCGGGAGGACTAAGATTATGGACATGCCTTATATCCTAATAGACAAATAGACAAATAGACAAGCATACAACGTAAAGGGAAAAGGAAATAGGCCGCATAGCTAGTAACAAGACCTCACATCGACTTTAGAGTAAACAACAATGGTAAACAATCAATCCAACTTGTTCAAACCGCTCTCATTCGGGGTATTAATAATTCGATGGAATCAGCCTCAACGCCATACTAATGCATATTAAGTGACGGACAAACTTAGGTGCAACTTCCTAACCGGGCTGCTGTCCTATACTTCCCGTACTCCCCGCACTGGATGGTCTTGGAGGAGGTACTGGTGCCATCCTCGTCATTTCATTTCCCTCTCTATCCATAGCCACGCCACCGATCATGCTTGCTGAGAGCGCTCGTGGCTCACCTCCTTCCCCCTCTGAGTCTTCCCCCTGGCTGCTGGTACTACCGACGCCAGCAAGGGCCTGCTCGGCAACTTTACGCTCCACCTCCTTTAAACGTTCTTTCTCGACGGGATCTACCAAATCATCATCGTCGCTCCAGTACCCCTCCTCGGATTCGGCGACCTCGGGCATGGCCATGCGCTTCCAGAAGCGGATCTCCTGTCTCCTAGCCTTGTCGTCAACGCGCTTCTCCCATCTCTCCTCGTTCTCGTCGTATTTCTTGCGAAACTCGCGCAGCATCTGGTTGGCGCGACCGGCATGCTCTTGCATCTCCCAGATCTGCTCGCGCAAACGTGAATTCTCGGCGCGGGCTTCAGCTAACTGTGCTCGGTAAGAACGGTGCCAGGCAGATACGTCAGCAACGTGCTTCTGCTTATAGGCATGGAATTGGGAGAGTATGTTGGCGAGAACTCGAGCATAGCTGGTAAGAAGAGAAAAGTTGGCGTCGCGAGAGAGCTTGGCACGGTCGAGAGATTCTGTTAGGATAGACACAAGGGCCTCAAGATTGGGTTCTTGCGCTATGAGGTTATGAGGTTATATTAGAAATCAGAAAAACTCAAGACATGGCTATTAAAAGTAGTGTGGGACATACCAAATATTTCATCTGCAGCTTCTCCAAGCACTTGGTCGTTTGTCAAACCACGGTCCCGCGCCCGATTGCGTACCCTCCCAAGCCCAGATACAATATCTTCAGTCACTCGTCTGTTCTCAGCCAGCTGACGCGATAGCTCCTCGACCATGCCGTAGATAATATTAAGTTCGGCCTGATGGCCGGCGGGTGTGGGCCCAATCGACATTGCGCCGGGACCAGCGCCAGTGCCATTTCCCTGCATAGTGCCAGGGCCGTTTGTAAAGTAAACAGGTTGTTGGTGCTGGGTTAGCTGTCGGACTTGAGAGTTATCGAGAAGATGTGAATGTTGTGGATGGAAGTTCATGATTGGAAAGGGAAAAGACACAAAAGGCGGAGCTCCTGCGCAACCTAAAGCTTACTAGGTAGGCTAGCAAATTCCTTAGTGGCCGGAGTGGGTGGGTTATAGATGGGTGTGGGTGGTGCATCCGCTAACCGTACGTGCTGGATCCTGCCGCCATCGTCGTTTGAGGCACTAAAATGGGTCTTATCGATAGGTACGGATCCGTACATTAGGTAGGTAGGCTGGTACGTCACTATTAGCGCTGCGTTACGGATTACTATTACACCAAAAGCCTGTTACCTACATGTACGCGTAACAATAACTAGGTACCTAGGTACCTTAGTAGGCAGGTACAATCTATGCATCTAATGTAAGGTACCTAACCTACCTAGGTAAGGTTGTACGTAAGGCGTGAAGCTCAATTAAAATATTAGTATTATTGTAAGAGGTGTAAGAGCTACATACCTAATCTAATGTACTTCAATTATGCAGGTACAAAATAAAAATAACCGCAACAATCTCATCTCATAGCGGACCTAACCTCCTCCATCTCCTAAGGCACCTTACCTACATTAAGTCCTTTCTTCGTCAGAGGCGCAGTACCACCGTATACATAAACAGATACATTATAAGAACAATAGGTGATTAGGTGCCACCGTCCTCTGTCCATAAAACAATACACTATAATTATACGATTTTCCATCTCTGCTGATTCAAATGCTCTCCTCCCCGTTATCAATTCGTTCCGCCGCCTTAGCCTGAAGGTCGATTTGATCGAGGGGGATTAAAAGCACACCTTTCCCGAGTACCATATATCCTGCCCAGAATACAAAAACCACAATAATTCCTAGAAAACTCGCGAGGATGTGGGGTGGGTTTGGGAGCGGACTTTGTGCCGCCGCGACAATCTGAGCTGAGAGACCAAAGAGGAATATGACAATTGCTATCATGCTTCCGCCGATTCCAGGTGGGGATTTCCACTTCAGGATATCTCTCTCCTCTAGCCCTTTCTTGCGTATAGCAAGCCGGAGTCGAATGTGGCATACGCAGATAGATATCCAGGTGAAGTAATTTGAGCCGGAAGCCAGAGCCAGGAGCCAGTTAAACACCAAGTCACCGTCTTTGGATATCTTGATGAATGACAGTAGCGAAACCGTAAATACCAGAGCAAGTGCCCATATAGGATAGCCCCATTTTATCTTTGCGAAGAGACGCGGTCCCATTCCTTTCGATGACAGGGCTTGAAGAGCTCGCGACGAGGCAAAGACGCTGGCGCTCGCCATAGAGAAGATAGCCACGATGATGATGCCGTTGAACACGTTAGCGAGTATCGGAAGGTTAGCTTGGTCCATCGCAGCAACAAGGGGACTAATTCCACCAGATTGCACAGTGTCGTCAAGGGACACCTTAAGTACCATGCCGATCATGAAGATGGGGACCAGATATAGCCAAATAATCCGTAAGGGCACAATCTTGCAAGCAAGGGGCATCACCTTGTGAGGCCTTTCGCACTCGGCAGCCGTGAGACCCAGCATCTCTGTTCCTCCGTATGCCATCCCAGCAGTCATAAAGACGTAGAGAAATCCAATAGGGCCGTGTTTGAATGCATTTTGCTGCCACAAGGTAATTCCAACCTCGTCAGCAGGTCGAGTATCAGCCGGAATGGACTTGTTGACAATAAGGGCGGCGACAATGACGAATGCCGAGAGTACCATCATCTTGCAGACTGCAAACGCGTTCTCCGCCTCGGCATACCACTTCGCTCCAAAGGCGTTCACGAGGACGAGGCCGCTTATAAAACCCGGAAGGACGTAGTAAGCTGGCAGATCCGGTTCCCAGTACCTTGCGCAAAGCAGCATGACCACTAGCTCGAAGACGACGATGAACAGGAAGTTGATGACATAGTTCCATCCCATGGCGAAGCCCCAGGCGGGCGAGATGAAGCGTACCGAATATCCGTAAAAAGAGCCACTAACTGGGAATGCAGCCGAGAGCTCGCCCAGGGCACACATGGTGATCCACACGGCAAATCCGACTACGATGAAAGATATGAGGAGTGATGCAGCGCCTCCCACTGCCAGACTGGAATAGGTAGCCAGTAACACGCCGGCGCCGATAGAGCTACTAAGAGCCATCAGGACGAACTGCCGGGTGGTGATGACCTTCTTGAGCGACGTGTCGCCCGTTCCAGCCGAAGTAGTGAGATCCATGCTATAGAATCAAGAGTAAGGGATACAGTAATAAGTAAGAGTAATCAAATAAGGATATGGTTAAACCTGATTTCGGTACTGCAAAATCTGATTCTGCATTTGACGAGGATTGTAAGACAACCCGGATGTTGATAAGTGCTATTGTCTTGCGTGTATAAGTTGAGAGTTACTCGCAGGATCAGAAGAAGAATACGAAATAAGACCGAGAGTAGGCGCCCTTATATAGACACACAAGACCTATCACCGTGCTCAAATAAGTTCGAGTAGCCGAGTGTTAAACACATAAATAAATATACATTTCCGAAAACGGAGTCCGGGATATCGAAACTTTAGATAGCATGAGTATAAGAAACATGTCAAGCACGGTTTGACCTGTTTCTGTCACTAAGGCCCCCTATTCGAAGTTATACTATGTAACGGCCAGTTGGTATCAGACACGAAGCTTGAGTCTTTGCCTAAGGTTAGATATTTTTAGCAGGTAGTACATATCATCAAAAGGTATAGGGGGGTATAGGGGAAGATATAAGCATTAGGCTTAGATTTCTATCTGAGCGGCAATTAGTTGAAATTATAGAGTGTTCAGGGAGCAATGTGAATAGGGAGGAAGGTTTAGTTAGATACATAAAAGAATAGGGGTTGGGTTGGATTGTAAGAGACATTTAAGCGTTGAAGAGCTAATCGTTAGCATCAGAATCCCCAAAACTAGTAGGCATAGTAGTAAGCAATGGAACCTCTACATAACTCTGAAAGATAACACCTCCTGTTTGAATGACGTTTTGTCTTATGCTAAATGTTTAGTTTGCTATTCTAAGTTTGCGTACATTGAAGTGGACTTATAGGTACCTAGGTTACTTCACGAAAGTCCCATGTCCTGCCGCCAACAACACATTACAGTCGGCTCTTAATTTCCAACCGCCAGGCCACCTCTCTATACCACAAAACGATTTGTATCGAGACACAGAGCAACTCTCATAAGCTCGCAAATAATAATCTATATCAGAGTAGATAACGCTTTAAACCCCATGAGCCATATTGCCACATCCGCATCATCCTCATCAAAACGTAACGCCTAAACTTAGTGCCGTGCTCTGGACGCCGCATAAATTCATTTATTCCTAACATCAATTTTGCGCCATGAATGCTTAAAACTTTTCTCTAGTCTAAGCAGTTACGGCCGTCCTACGTTGAGTTTGCGCACTTCTCCGTGCACCAGTTGCGCCAGGCCGTGCTAGCGTGTATTTGGCAAACGCACGCGCGAGCGCCTTCTTGCAACTGACCTTCTGGCTGCCGATGAAACTGTCGACAGTGACAGCAATGGCACGGTCGATGTCCTGAGCGGAACAATACTCTGATAGCCTCATTCGGCAGAAGGCCTCCGAGATTCGGATAATAGCTTCTAAATGACGAACCTAATAGCTAAGTCAGTACTTGTCATCTCGACATGCCGACATGCCGACATCCCAGATAGAATGACTTACAGTAATGGGATATGCCCCAGTAGCCAACGACTCTCGTCGCATATCCGCGAAGAGTCGTGCAACTTTGTCTTCATCCATATGTAATAACTTCGGTTGGCAATGCTCTCGGGCATATAGAATGTATTTGCGTAACAGCTCCTGAGAGATCTCGCCTTCCTTCTTGGGCTGCGCTTGGGTCTCTTGTGGCGTTTCGGAGTCGTGCTCAACTTCCATTGAACCCTCCCCGGCTTGGGTAGATGGATGGCTCCGGCTATGAGAGCCGACAATAAACCGAGCCAGACGCTCGTCTTCAGTCGGGTCCACAGTATCCCGCACGACGCAAAGGATGTCAAAACGAGATAGGATAGGTTCGGTCAGTTCGACATTGGCTGAAAAAGGAATCGTAGAATTGTAACGGCCACCGATCGGATTAGCTGCCGCAATAATACCACATCGAGCTTGTAGAGTAGTAACAATTCCCGCCTTCGAAATAGAGATTGTTTGCTGCTCCATAGCCTCGTGGATAGAGGTTCGATCTTGGTCATTCATCTTGTCAAACTCGTCAATGAGACATGTGCCCTTGTCGGCAAGCACTAGAGCACCGCCTTCCAAAGTCCATTCGCTAGTCAGAGGGTCTCGACGAACACTAGCCGTAAGACCGACGGCAGAAGCTCCCTGGCCAGTGGCAAAGACGGCTCGGTGCGCTGTTTTCTCTACATACTTTAGAACCTGAGACTTGGCCGTACCAGGGTCGCCAAGCAGCAAAACATTGATATCTCCTCGTACATGATGTTCACCCTTGGTTGTTTTTGCAACACCGCCGAACAGAGACAAGGCAATAGCAGTCTTGATGTCGGTGTGTCCGTAAATGCTAGGGGCTATCGAGTTGATTATCTTATCGACAACCTGGGGATCCCGTGAAAGCTTGCGGATCTCATGCTCATCCTCTTCGGTAAGCCTGAATCCAGCAAGCTGATCATGCGCCTTGACAACGTTGTTTGCCTCGAGAATCGTAGCAAAAACGGGGAAGCCATTGCGATTATTCAGTTGAGCGTCATAATTGTTTCTGTAGATACCGGTAACCTCGATTTCCTCTCCAGGTTTTGCCTTGTCAATCAGATCCCAGAGGAGGATGACTTCTCTATGCCTGGGTAGACGACCAGCGGGAACAGTTCCAGGCGATTCCTGGAGCGTAAGCTTCTGATAATTGCGGTAGACGGTCTTTTCTGAATTCAAGGTAAATGGGCCGCGGGATTGGCAGTTCTGACAGAATGAAATCTTGACTTCCACGTTGGACTCCTGCTGGAAAGGACCGAGTGTCACACCACATTTGGTGCAGTCGAATTTGACATATTTGAGCTGGGGGAAAACACCAGTTCGTCGAGTAACAACGCCACTCACTCTCACGAGGCAGTTGAGATGCGATTGTCTCAGCTGGCGAAGGGTATAGTGAACGGGCAGATCGAAGATACGAACGTGGATATCAGAGTGGATACGCTCGTAGTCGGGGTAATGAAGGAGAACGACTTCCATGGCTACATCGTCAAAGAGCTTAAGCATTTCAGCGGGAGCGTTAGCGAGGAAGTATGCGAGAATAGCCTTTGACGAGGACAGATGGTCGTATGATACCTCGAGCGACTCGGCGTTGATCTCACCAAGGGTTCGAATGCGATTACCATAGACCGAAGAACCGCTCTCATCAGTATATTCTGTTAAGAATGCCTTGAACTCTCGCTTAATAGTACGTTGCACCGATGGCTGGGATACCCATTCGGTCAAGCTTGCGGCTTTTACATCTTGCAGCGCCTCAAGAGAGAGCTCCTCGTCCATGATATCCTGGTCCATTTCATCGTCGGGATCCTCGTCGTAATGATGACGGCGACGACGTGGCTGGGCAGTCAGATCAATATCGCCATCTTCATCCTCGTCCTGAAGGAAGGCCTGGGGCATTCCACGAATACGGGCTACTTCTCGGTCTCGGCGGTTCAACTGAGCTTCTAGACGTCGTCTGTCACCGAGGTTTATATCATCATATTCGCCTTCGTCATCGATATCGATTCCTTCGTAAGCGTCATTCTCATCTTTCTCTCTGTAGTCTCGCTCGAAGCCTTCGCGAAAAAGATCGACATCATCTTCTGCCATCTCATCTAGGTCATCCAGGTCATCTTGGACCTCTGCCTCCTCTTCTATATCGTCATCGTCGTCACCGCCATGGGCAATGTTGAAGGCTGGCGGGGAAGAGGGCATGGGACTAGAAGCAGCGACGGAGGAGGAGGCATCGCCGCCTGTGCGAGAACGCTTACGATTCGCACGAGGGGCGGTACCGCGGTTTGCGGAGTCCATATTCATTCGCAAAGGAGAACTAGAAGGAGGTTAGAAAAACTCGAACCTATAAGCTACTATGTCTTGGTATAGGATAAACTCACCTCATTGTGTATCTTGGTTTAATCCTCTGCTTGTAAATTACTTAGAGAGAATGGTCAGTAAGTAATACGGAAGGAAATCGGAATGAGGACAAGAGGGACAGTGAGAGTGGAACCCGAAAGCGAAAATGAAGAGAAAGGGGAACTAAAATGGATTGTGGGGTGGGCGCGACGAAACAAATTGGAAGTCGCGTCTGTACGCGTAGAGCTCGCGTAAAGTGATATTTAAAGCAACCCCCTAAAATATTAGGTACACGCCATAAGATACTTGGTCGGTACTTTACACTAAGAGTTGTTCTATTTGCTTTTTATCCATAATGCACACCGTACATCTCAGCATTAATAATAATAGTACGTGCGCTCAAACATCTCAAAACTGTATAGTGCGAATTAATATCACTGTAACGAAGTACTCACTGTGACATCATATTACCTAGGTAGGTAGGTAGTTAAAACTACTAACTACTAAATCAGCCTATTACTTGAGAAATGGTTTTGTCGCGGGCGGCGCGTTCTTATCAATTAGCTGAAGTGCTTCCTTCTCAGCATTTCCATCGCGCCGACCTCTTTCTATGTCCTTTTCTTCCAACACCTCGTATCAGTTTTTATTATTAATTAAATTCTTCTTCTAATTCCCTCGTTTTCTCAAATCATTATTGTCATTATAATGGATCCATCATCAGTTCCAACTACGTCACAGGAGGCGCCAGAAACCAACGGCACCAATGGCAGTGAATCGCGCCCTCGTACTCAGAGCATGTCGCAACAATCTGACGACTCCCAAACTGCCGCAGATTTTATTAGAGATCAGCTGCAGCTGGAAGCCGATGCCCGCGAAGCTCTTCCCTATGTAGGTTGCCGATACTACTCAGCTTAGCCGTTGAGCAATTCGCTAATTAATTATCCTTAGAGTATCGAGAATTGCACCAAGCCACTTGGACCATTGCGACAGAATGTATTCGCCTGTCTAACTTGCCATCCGCCTCCCGAGAATTCATCCGATCCCTACAACCCTGCCGGCGTGTGCTACGCATGTTCTGTTCAATGCCATGGCGAGCATGAGTTAGTCGAGATCTTCCAGAAGCGCAATTTCACTTGCGACTGCGGTACTACACGATTCACTTCGGAACAGCAGTGCACCCTTCGAATTAATCCCGACACCAACACGAAGGGTGGTGTTCACTCCGAAGAGCCAGATCCCAATAACAAGTATAATCAGAACTTCCGTAATCGATTCTGCTCCTGTTCCATATACTACAATCCCAACGAACAGGTAGGTACTATGTACCAATGCCTGGGTCTCGGAACTCATGAGACTGGTGGCTGCGGCGAAGATTGGTATCATCCTGGCTGTCTTGTCGGCCTTGGGCCCAAGTGGTATGAGAAGCAGAAAGCACATGCCTTAGGTACCAACGCGGATAACACCAATGGTAACGGTACACTTCCCACTATTTCTGAGGACGCGACTCAGGAGAATGGCACCGAGCAGCAAGTTGACGGTAATCGAGAAGTGCAACAGGAGGAGGAGGACCCTGCTCTACCAGATAGCTTCCCTGCCGAGGATGCGTTCGACCATTTCATCTGCTATAAATGTGTCGAAGCTTATCCCTGGATTAAGAGGTATGCTGGAACGCCTGGATTTCTACCGGCAGTGGTCTTCCAAAAGAGCAGTGAGCCATCTTCCAAGAAACGTAAGCTAGAAGATGATGATAGCTCCGGAGAGGATAGCGAACGTAGCAAGCGCGTTAAACACGAGTCCGAAGAGGCGCAGAATGTTACACCTGCAGCCAACTCAGATGAGATATCCCCGCAGACCAAGGATGAAGATCAGCAGGAAGGCCAAGTTTCGCCTGCCAAAGAGTGCAAGTTAGCATCTTTACCTCCAACGCCAAGTGGCCAGTTTTCGTTGTTCACCACTTCGGATTTCCGTGACCAGTTCTGCCGATGTGCTTCCTGCTTCCCAAATCTTAAAGCTCACCCGCAACTCCTAGAAGAGGAGGAAGCATACGAACCGCCTCTTTCGGACGGAGCCTCCGAACAAGGCTCAACTCACGGTAGCGGCTCACTATACGACCGTGGTGAGTCGGCTTTGAAGAATGTGGATCGCGTCCGAGCGATCGAAGGCGTCATGGCGTACAACCATTTAAAGGAACGCCTTAAGCCATTCTTCCAGCAGTTTGCCGAAAGTGGCAAGGCGATTGGCGCCGAAGATATCAAAGAGTACTTTGCTAAGCTTAGAGGCGACGAGCAAGCCATCAAGGAGGCGGGCGAGGCTGCAAAAGAGGATCATAGGCAGGAGCAGAGTGGTTACTAGGGTCGAATAGATGAATAGGGGGGGTCAACGAAAAGGCGATTGAAAAAAATGAATTAGGTGCATGGCGTTTCTTTTTGGGACAGGCCCATCAGGATCGGCAAAAAACTAATACCAAAGGTCTATATAAGGCCATAGTTGAATTCATATCACATCATTTACGAGGTATCCTCGTCGTTCGGGTTCGCCCCAGCAGAGGGTGGAATAATTTAATCAATTCCTATGGTTCTATTCTATTGTAAGTCTACCTATGCATTCTACCTTGTATTATATTCTCCCTCATGCTATCAAAAACTGGCCGAATACATAGCTACCAAGCAGCTTTTTTACTTTAAATGCATCATATAATAGGTACATCACTGGTTTATACTTACATACGAGCCTGACTATGACTCCTGGCGGACCAGTATCAATTTTATATACCCCATACTCTCGCAACAGTGGCCCTCGGAACGCTCCCAGCTGCTTCGGAGGAGAATTGTAGCGCGAACTGTGTCAGGGTGAGCGCTTGGCTACCGAGATACACCGGTACCTTTAATCGCTGCGCCTCCTCGATGGCCTCCTGTAGCTGTTGCGCGTGTTCCTTTAGCCCCTGACTATCACCAACCGATATCTGCTCTCCCCGGGCAAGCTTAATGATCTCAGGTCCAACCGTCCGTAATATCGCGCTTCCTCCAGCTGCGTTTATACAAAGCTCGAATACCTGGTCAAGATCCAAGTTGCATCTCTTTGCGAAAGCAATAGTTTCTGCAGCAGAACAGAGATAGATACCCCTTAAAAGGGCCTTGACCAGCGCTAGCTTCGACTCGTCGTTTTCGGCGAGCCCTTTTACTGGACCTATCTTCCCTTTTCCTTCAGTGTACAGTCTGATTAGACTGCTGTCGTCGTCTGGACCGTACCCCCGGCCGAGACCAGAGAAATATACCTGTTCCGCTGTGTTCGTCATGGGCGTAGGAAATGCGGCACGCCTGGCCTCCGAAGTGATAATGCTCGTGTCTTTCAGGATAATGGTTAGGGCACTAGCAACAGGCTTGAACTCGGGGTCAAGCATCCTCGGAAGTCTGTTCTCGAACATCCACGCCCACGCGTCAGACTTTATGATCTCCTGGCTCGCAGAATGGAGATCCAAGCCGAGGTGGCTAGCAAATCCCAGCCCTTCGCTCGCAGCCAGGATTTGGTTAGCTGCCAAGACCTGGTGACACATTTTCATGTTACTTCCGGCACCAACGCCGCCCTGGACGATGTAAAGCTTTTTCGGGTCAGACATCTCCTGTAAGAGAAAGCGACCCTTTCCGAGTGCTTCATCCGAGCCTCCGGCCATGATTGAGAGGGTGCCATCAGCAGCCCTTGCGGCACCTCCCGAGACGGGAGCATCGATTAAACGAATATCACCCCGTCCCAAGTCGGTAAGCTGCTTCTCGAGCCCCTGGACATATGCGCACGGCACCGTGGAACAGAGCAACAGGGTAGCTCCTTTAGGTAAGGACGAGAGTGCCGCGTTGTCTCCCTCGATGATGACAGATTGGGCCTGCTGCGCCGTAGCTACCATGCATACACAGTAGTCCTTATCTTTGACGGCCTGTGCCGGCGTCGTAGCAATGCTGCCTCCAGCCGCCTGGAACCTGTCCAGTGTTGGCTGCCAAACGTCGAAACCCGTTACCTTATATCCCTGCTTGACCAAGTTGGTTGCCATTCCAAAGCCCATGGCTCCCAGGCCGATGAATGAGATTTCTGGTTTTGCGTCCGCCATGTCTACGACTCAAACGCTACTTAGATATTTACTCCTTTGGAATAGTATTCCCTTCTTGTGGACCCCGTGGAAGGAAGATATATAAACCTTACAAGGCACACAAATGAAATAATGAAAAAAAAAAAAAAAGCTTAGTTGTTCGTCTTTCCACCCAGCCGGTTATTGGAGACGATGGAGACGACTACTAGATCGGATTAAGTATCCGTCCATATAGGACCTAGTAGCGGCTGAAGTGTTATAAGGTGTCTTCTCCCCCCCTCCCACCATCTTTGCCGGGGAATGGAGGCGGGGGGGGGGGGGAAGGGAAGCGTCACTTCAGCCTTTACTATTATTGTTTGACCCTAGCCTCCTTTCTCCGCCCGCCTCATCCACTTACTCGCTCATCCGGACTATTCTAGTCTTTTAGTACGAGCAAGACAGGCAGGTATGAAGTAAACACCGGTACATTGCACATCACGTAGTTAGACCGAGATCGCTCGGTTGATAACTATACCGGCGAGCAGCCCTGCAGGATCCTCTGGGCCGCTGCGTCTTCGGTAAAATGGCAAAAGCTGTAAAGTAACAGGTTTTTTTTTTTTTTTTTCTCTTTTCCCTCCTTTGATCACCACTAATTAGCAAACCAAAGGGTAAGCGACCCCACGTTTTACTCTTTCTCCACTAATTCTGGCGGCAAGACAAGGTTCTTATTTCACTCCTGGAGATGGAGAGATGCCGGTGGCTCGTGACGGTATAATCCCGTGTGTAGTCAGAGGTAGAGATTAAAGATAAAGACTAAGACTAATGATAATAAGTGTCTATTCTAGCATAGGTACATATGCTATACTCACCTGCATAGTTCACATTCCAACTAGTTAACCAGTTAGTTAATTCAACTTCACCTTTGTTCTCCCACCAGCAGCTAATTGATAGATAACACAAACCACTTATACACCAAATAGCTCAACTTCAACTTAGCTTCGCCTCAGAACCCTTCAATCAAAATGGTCCGCCCAGAACTCTCTAAAAACCGCTCCCTAGCAATTCTCAATAAAGCTCGAGATGGCGGTTACGCCGTGCCAGGAATGTGCTGCTACAATATCGAGTCCATAATTGCTACGGTTCGCGCCGCCGAAGCCGCTAGGTCTCCCGCCATGGTCCTACTATTCCCCTGGGCCATCGAGTACGCCGGCGCGTCTCTCGTACGCGCCGCTGCCGATGCCGCACACAACGCCAAAGTCCCTATCAGCCTGCACCTGGACCACGCGCAGACGCCGGAACTCGTGCGGCGCGCGGCGGATATCGAGGACGGGTTTGACAGTATCATGTGCGACATGAGCCACTATGAGAAAGAAGAGAACCTCGCGCTGACCAAGGAATTATCCGTATACTGCCACGAGCGCGGCATTACTACAGAAGCCGAGCCTGGCCGGATCGAAGGTGGGGAAGACGGCGTGGCGGAAACAGCCGATCTAGAAGCCATCTTAACGACCCCCGAGCAAGCAGAAGAGTTCGTCGCTACAGGAATTGAGATGTTGGCGCCGGCTTTCGGTAACGTGCACGGGGAGTACGGCCCGCGAGGCATCCAGTTAGAATACGAGCGGCTCGAGTCGATTAACAAAGCCGTCGGCGATAAGGTGCGATTAGTGCTACACGGTGCGGATCCCTTCACCGAGGACATCTTCAAGCGGTGCATCAAGGCCGGCGTGTCTAAGGTTAATATCAACAAGGGCATGAATAAACATTACGCCGCCGTACAGGAAGAGATGCGTGGTAAACCCCTGACCAGCGTCATCGAGGCGGGTACCGATAGGATGCAGGCCGCTATCGAACAGTATATGCATTGGCTCGGTAGCGCTGGTAAGGCATAAGAAAGAGATACATACCTACATTAGAGGGTTGAAAAGAGGTCAACTTATATTACATTACTTACTTGTATTCGTACATAAATATGTTCCGTAGCTCGGATGCTCATACTTAGAAACTTTAAAAATAGCTAGGTTAGTTAGTTATAGTTATACATAACATTATTATCTCCCAAATATTTCCTATATAAAAGATATTCACTAAGAATACGTAGGTACGCGTCATGTCGACGACCACATACACACTTTATATACTTTGACATGTAACGTATATGCTTATATGCCTGACTGCAGGCCCTTAATGGCAACCATAGCGCCCCAAGCACCAGGGTCCGGAGGCAGCTCCTTGCTGCTATCCGCACCAACATAAGTCGCTCTGCCCAGTCTCGGTTTCAGCGTCTTAGTTAGTTCGGCGCCCTTAATCGCGCCTTCGACGCCTCCCTCAAGGCCTCCAGAGCGTAGGCCCTCCGCAAATGGAATCAAAGTGTCCATTACTGTCCTGTCGCCGACCTTAGCCGGCGTGTACCGGCTCAGGTTGTCCAAAGCCGTTTGGACGGCCTTGGCCCACAATTTCGGAAGTCCCTCGCTCTGAGCCAGCGCGATGTTATCCTGGAGAGCTGTCCTTAGCGAGACAAAGAAGATACCCAGGATACCGCCCAGGGTGCCACCCATCTTGCCCTCGACAATCTCTTCAAGTTCTTGAAGCACTGCAATCACGGAGCCTTCCGCTGCGAGTTTCTTATCCAGCGCAGCAATTAGGCAGCTCGCTCCAGTCTTAAGCGTCTCGCCGCAGTCGCCATCGCCCATAATCGTATCCCACTTGGTTAGATCGGGTTCGGCAATTATTAACTCATTGCAAGCGCTGCGAAGTATCCTATCCAGTAAAGTAGGGTTGATTTTCAGGTCCTTCCCTTCTTCAATTATCTTTTGCGGCTCGGCAGGTGGCTGGACAAATTGCTCCTTTCTGCTTCGCCGTATTGTTTGGGAACCGGTCATAGACTCCCAGTATGTGTTGGTTTTAGCGTCAAAGAAGGACTTGATATCTTCAACAGAGTATGAGCAGTTCTCAGCGGCGGCCGTTGCGTTGACGATGGATATCGAGAATGCTGGCGCATTAAGAGAAGTTTCAAGGAAACCGTTGCTTATCCTCACTGGCACGATATTCCAATCTTTTTCTAGCTGATCAAGCAAATCGTCTAGTAGCGCTCCCATCTCGAGATGCGACATGCCTCCGAAGTTGCTGACGAGAAGAATGGCTTCGTCTCCTGGTTTGAACTTTACGTAACCCCGCTCGGGGTCCGTCTCATCCAAGCAGTACTTTAATAGTTCCTTGACGAGTCCTTCGGCCGATGGCGCGGGTGAGAGCTTCCGGTAACCGGGTTCATTGTGGGGACCAGTACCGATTTCCACTTGGTCAGCCCCCAGCATCGCGAATTCTGCTCGGCCGGGGACATGGCAGTGATCAAGAGTAGCTGCAATCGAAACGATCTGTTGCGAGAACGCAACGCCGAGATCGTACACCTGGTCGAGAGAGCCGCCGGCACCGGCAGCACCGCCGAGAACTTTAAGGACACCCAGCTGCCCCGCTAGACCTCTTCGGCCGACAAGGCTACCTTTCCTTCCAACAGACACATCATCTCCGCAAATGATCATTCTGCACTTATGGCCTTTGGCGATGGCCTTCTCGTTTGCTAAACCGAAATGCAAGCAGTCGCCAGTGTAATTGGTAATCACTAAGATTGTACCCTTTTCCGAAGGTACTCTGTCAATGGCGGAGAGAATCTGCTTTGTGCTTGGGGAAGCAAAGATATCACCAGCCACGGAAGCAGCGAGTAGGTTCTGGCCAACATAGCCAGACCAAGCAGGTTCATGACCCGAACCGCCACCACTAACTATAGAAACATTGGACTTGTTGTATGCTGTATCGAATACGACTCGGTTGGGTTCATCCAAACTGAGTGAAGGGTTGTAGGATATGAGACCTCTAATGGCCTTAGTGACAAGCCCATCTGAGGAATGATAGAGGTGGCGTTTTGACATTTCTACGGCGCTGGTGAATGGATATAAGACGGAAGTTAGGAAAGACTGTAGTGAGATTGCTGGGCAACGTTTACTCGTGGAAATTCGGCGGCGAGCAAGCGGCTCTTTCTATCAGGTCGAACAAAGACCAGAGGTGTGAGCTCAGAAAATGGGTTTCGGAATAGGATTATGCTCTATTACGTGAAAGATCGAGATGATGGAGATTTAGGATCGTGGAACGTATGGGGAACGTATGGGGAACGCGAAGGGTTGCCGTAAGAGGCAACACCATAGGTTTTTGACCCATGGAGCCATGGAGCCATGGTTCTAGCTCCTATGTTCGCTCATGATGATATACCGTATCGACTATAGCTCAATGCCATTCTCCGAAATTACTTGGCACAAAGATTCCCAATTTCGTAAATGACGGTTCCATTCATGTTCATCCAGGTTCCATTTAGGCGTCCAGGCCCTCTCTCCACGGAGCTAAGTCTGGTGTAGGGGGACATAGGGGGATGTAGGGGGGGGGTATAAAGTGACCTAAAGGGACCTAGGAGGTAGCAAGTATCGACGGTATTGACAAAATTCGTAGTCCGCATGATTACCGAAGGAGGGGTGAAGAAAAGATGCATTACGAATGACAATGCCGAGAAAGAAATGCGAACCCGTGAACCGTAGGGGTAAATTCAGATATTTGCCATCGGATTGCCTAAAAGGGTAAACCGACAGCGTTACCTATAGACTTTTTACATAGTGCAACTACATCATGTAATACATAATACATAATAAACTATACCGCTAACACAGCAGGTGGCAGGTGCACTATATTCAGACAACCCCACTTGGGGTCATTCGGGGTCACTTAGAAGGTCGTTTTGGCTGATTTGGAGGAGGTACGCCTGCTTGAGACAACGGGTTGGGGAATGGACGACCCAGAACAAACAAAACACAATGCGCTGGGGAGGTGCAACCCGGGCATAATCACACCAAGCAGGAAGGGTCTAGTGTACCGAGTAATAAGAAGCTGCGGTATCGAACAGCCTCGGATGTCACATTCTCTCCTTCTTAACTTTTAAAGACCTGTCGAGTATCACAACTTGCAGAAGTGAAACCACGCCCGTTGAGTTTCAAGTCATAAGTCCCGACTATCAGCTTACGCTTTAGTCCATTTCTCTATTCCCATATCCCATCAACAGCCGCCCCCGCTAGACGATAGGAAACTACGACAATGGCAACCGCACCCAAGTGGAAGATAGCAATAGGATCCGACGTGAGTTCCTTCTTTTCTTCTTCTTCTTCTTCTTCTTCTTTTTTTCACAACTTCGTATACGCTTTGGTTTATCCTGACCAACTTCTACTCCTACTCATCACTTATACTTACTCGCATACGTACGCGTATCAACTCAAATATAAATCTAAAAACCACTTATATAGGATGCCGGTGTCAGTTATAAGAGCAAGATTAAGGAGGATTTCGAAAAGGATCCCAGAGTCGAGTCGATAATAGATGTCGGTAGTCTTTCAGCAGATGATAAGACGGCATATCCACACAGAGCAGCAGCCGCAGCACAGCTCGTTGCCGACGGCAAGGTCGACAGGGCTCTACTCATTTGCGGCACCGGTCTAGGAGTTGCCATCGCGGCGAATAAGATCAAGGGTGTTCGTGCGGTAACAGCTCACGACAGCTTCTCGGTCGAGCGAGCCGTGCTGAGCAATAATGCTCAAGTCTTATGTATGGGTGAGAGAGTCATCGGCTTAGAGCTCGCGCGCAGACTGGCCAAAGAGTGGTTGGGATACGTATTTGACGAGAAGAGCGCGAGCGCCGCAAAGGTAGAGGTTATCAGCCACCTCGAAAAGTCACTGTAAACTGGAACGACATATTCGTTTAGTTAAGGGATGTATACTCTGCGGGAATTTTTATTGGATAAAGTACTGGAGTCCAAGTCTCCAGCCTGATATTTAAAAAGTCACTAAGTAGCACTATATCAAAAGGCGGGCTCGGGTAAATAAGATAGTTATGATGGGACTACGAGTTATTGGTCCGGATACTCGAAAGCTTAACTAGATAGATATAGACGGAACGCTAGCGGTAGACTGCATCTGCCCGAACCGAAACGCAATGGACTAGAAATCAGGGGACAATCTATAGCTATCGTCGGTGACGTGCGATTCTGGGAGCTCGGGATTAAGTACATGTAGGTAGTGCTTTCAATGTTTTACGTTATGAGTAGTAACTACGTGTATGTAATGTCACAAGACAAAACCAAGAAACCAAGAACTCACATGTAAGTAAACAAGCCTAGAAATAATAGTTCTCGCTAACTACCTAGGTACGTGTAATTAAGACTCCAAGTACCTACCTCCTAAGCCTCTTGGTCCACAATAACGGGTTGCCAGATTCAACATTACAGAGTTGTCTCGCTAACTCAACTACATACATACCTCTAGTTAACCTATAATTCCACATGCTTTGATCCGTATTTACTCTTTTCTTTTTCTTTTTCTTTTCTTTTTTTTTTTTTTTTTTTCCCTTTCTCAATTTTAGCCTCAGATCAGTAGTCACATATAAATATTATCTAAAACTTGAAGCCTAAATAAAGTCTAAATATCATAATTAGATTATTAAATCACAGCAAACTATGACCTCATCCCCTCCCCGCCGCCGCATCGTCGGCGTCTCCACAAAGATGTACTTCTCCGTCGCCCGAACCAACCAATACGTCGACGAGCTGTTGCAAATCCTCTCTTCCGCTTCAAACACAGACCTGCTAAAAACCATCGACATCTTCATAATACCAGACCACATAACTCTAACCTCCGTAATCGCCCAACTCAAACACTCCCCACTCCCGGTTCTTCCTGGCGCACAAGATGCCTTCTATGAGGACACTGGCGCTTACACAGGCGAAATATCACCCGCCGTCCTCGCGGAAGTTGGATGCCGCATCGTGGAACTAGGGCACGCGGAGCGCAGGCGTATCTTCGGCGAGACAGATGCCGATGCCGCGCGCAAATCTACTGCCGCGGCGCGAAACGGCATGATTCCTCTAGTCTGCATCGGGGAGCGCTCCAGAGCCGATGGTCAAGCGGGTGTTAATGTTGCGGTCGACGAGTGCAGGACGCAAGTCGAGGCCGTCCTATCGGCCCTCCCCGGCGCCGCCGAGGTAATCCTAGCTTACGAGCCCGTCTGGGCCATCGGCGCCGCGGAGCCCGCGGCCGCGGAGCACGTGGTTTCTGTTACGCAGGCGCTCCGAAACCTAGACTGCGTGCGGAGCAGGGAGGGAAACACGAGAATCCTGTACGGGGGAAGCGCCGGACCGGGACTTTTCGCCCAGTTGAAGGATGGCGTAGACGGACTATTTCTAGGGCGGTTCGCGCACGATCCGGCGCAGTTTTATAAGACGATTGTGGAGGTGGCTACGGCATGATACCTGTGATAGATGGAAGTGGGCGGTAATAATGAAACATGTTGAAGAACACTTTGTAGATACTTTCAATGCATAGACAAGTGCTTAGATTCGGACTGGATCCAAGTAGGAAAGATAAAATGAAGCGCGGATTACAGCGCACTCCCCGAATGAGAATTCAATTATAGACGGTCACTATCGTGTTTCGATCTAATACAACGCAACACGACCAAAAATCCTGAGTGCCTTCGATACCTTCGCCCATGTATACATCGCGCGGCGAACTGAAGGAGAGATCAGACAATAAAATGACCTATGGTATCTTACATCAAGTCATAAGACCAGCCAGGGGATATAATCCAGCGCCTTGAATAACACGTAAAAGAAAGTTGGGCGCGTATATGGCTTCACCGATATGACGCCCTCCTTACTCGTCCAATTCGCAATTCCAAACTCATAGGTACACTCCTCGCGAACGTCGACCAGTGCTAGGTGGCAGCCCCTTCGAATCCGTCTCTTTCTGACAAGTGCTGACCGTGACCCCAAAGCTGATTCCGGGGAATCTCACTGACACTATCTCAATAAGTGCCTTTTAACACCGTCGTTACCTCGTCACACATTTGCCCTAATGTATTAATAGAAACCAATGATCTGCTCGCAACATAAGCAGTAGTCATCCGCATTGTGCGAATCCTTAGTTAAGCACCCATTCACTACCCCTCTTGACGAACTTATCAAGCAACATGGCCAAGTCAGCCAGAACGAACCGGCAGATATAGAAGCCGAAAAACTCAGCCGCGTGCCTAGTACATAATTCAAGCCCAACTTGAGTCTTATCCGCATGTCGCAGCCCGGGATCCTCGACCTGGCGCGCAATCTGATCTAGGAAGTGTTAGGATTCAAGATATAGGAGAACATAAAAGCCGCCAAGTACTTACCAACCGTCTGCGCAGCGTCAAACAATCGTGCCAAGCTCGCCATATAGTTCCCGTACGGTCCATCAAAATTAACCGAGGCGGGATCCCTCTTCGCGGGCCTACTGCTCGGGTGCGCAGTTAGGGGTAAACTTGGAATAGATCCCGATCCTATCGAGCTTGGGATATCTCTCTCATTTACGCCGGGTCCGCCACTCCCTCCGCTGTTACTCTTCCCTCCATATGCGTTAGTCATATTAGCAGCCGAACCCTTGTTCCTCAACCTTCGCCAGCTGAATGCACCTCCTTTCCCACTAACGCTGGCACTACGTGGCACCGGCGGCGCGGCCTCGGCTTCCCTATCTTCTCGAAAAGGCGTCATGCCTTGTGTACCAACTTCGTTACCAAGCTTCCGTGTGAGTGTCGCCTGGACCGTCTCCAGAATATTCTCAAAGCTCTGCATCTCCTCTAGCACCGCATCTGCGTCGTTACTGTCTACCCTTGCAAGTTTGAGAAGCGCCGCAGTAAGGAAATCGCACTGCGCAATTTTATCTTCGAGAGCACGTAGCTTAACGCCTTTGACTTTCCACGCATCTCGAGGAATGAATAGTCGGGTGCTGATATACCCACCCCGAGGGTGAGCGAGGGTCTGATAAAGGGCTCGCATGAGCCAGAAAGGCCGAAGCATAGTATCGGACGGACATGGTTCTAGAGGTATTGGTACATCGGGATTTTGAGAAAGATGGTGGTTGTGGTAAACTTGGTTAGGAGAATGGGAAGTCGGAGAGTGAAAATCGGAATCAAAAAGATGAAGACCGCCAACGCCACCCGCCATCCGTTCATGGAAGGCAGCTGCTAACGGCGTAGGCAACGCGGGAATCATGGCCTGGCGAGAGATCGACGTATTCGATATTTGATGGCTAAGAGGTGTGTTAGGCGAGAGATCGGAGTCGTCGATATGCGACACAGAAAATTGGCGCGTTCTTAGAGACTTTAGACTAGACGATGAGAAATTCTTGCGCATAGGAGGCCGCGCAGAAGATGGCGAGTCGTTTCGGTGCTCCTCAGGATCTTGAGGCCCTGCTACATTCGTCGGTGGACTTGGGGGAGCTATGACGTCCGCTGGGCTGGTACCTCTAGTAGGCGACGAGGGCACACGCGTGGAAAAAGGCCCGGGTCGCGTTGATGTCGCAGACAATGCTTGTCTTTGTTGAGCAATGAAACCACCAGCTGTCTTTGTCTGTAGCGTAGATGTGGAGATAGACGGCGGCTGGCCGAGCTTAGAGGTTTCGATTTTGAGCTGCTTAGGGTTCTGCCCAGAGAGGCGGCGGTTGCGCACTCCAGACGTCGGAGACGTTTGCAACGGCGAGCCCTGGGTGAGTGATTGCGGTGGAGACGGTAATGATGGCGCTGTACCTTTGAGAGGAGCTCCGCCCGGTGGCATCTCCGTTACGGTTGACAGCATGGTGGTAGAGGTGGGAGGATTTGAGCCGACCGAACTATGCCATGTCCGAGATGTTATTCCGCTAGAATCAGATTCTCTAGGGATTCTCGACTGTGACTGCTGAGACCGATGCTTAGGTGCAAACTCTTCCATCACGGACCTCCTCGCCATCTCTTCCAGCATGCGTTCCTCTTCATCTGAATCGTTAGCATCGAAGAAATCTCCACTGAAGACCTGAGGTTTCTGATCTATTGACATCTGCCTCTGGCGCTCCCGCTCCCGAGCCAACTCGATCGCTGCCTCTCGTTCTGTTTGCCGAACTCTTTCTTTGGCAAGTTCTACCTTGCGTCTCGCGTTGCTTAACACATCGACGGAATCGGAATCATTATTGTCGTCGTAGACAGTGTCGTATGAATCCATAGGTTCAAATCCTTCGTCGTAAGCAGCTTCTACTGCAGCGTCGAGGGCGGCGTCGAATTCTGCCTCCGTGTTACCACTGGTCTGGCGGAGGTGCTTCCTTCTAACTCCTAACGACGAGGTCCTGGAGTGAATCGAGGATGAAGTCGAGCCACCCGATTCATCAATTGGGTCTAGCCATGACCCTGATTCGTGACTGAGATTGCGCTTATGGCTCCTCGCGCCATGCTCCGGCACTAGGTGATCAGATGGCCAAGAGAAATCCTGCCGTACAATGGCCTCTGGCGTTGGGGGTTTAGCGGGTGAAACTGGTCTTCGCGGCGACAGTGGAGCAGGTACAAAGCCTCCATCTTGTTGAGGTAAACTGAGCGAGGATCCCTCGAAGTTTCGACGCATTCGAGACCCCGAAAAAGAGGATTGAAGAAGAGGTTGGCCTTGGTTCAAATTTGGAGAGGATGACTCGCCCATATCCATGCTCGCCCCCGCCAAAGCTTCCGCGGAGCTTTCGGAACCAGCTAATTCGATCTGAACTCCATGATAATCATCAACACTCTCTGGCCTTGCAGGTAAGGCTTTGTCATTCTGCGTGTAGGCGGGTAGTAATTCGTCCAATTCGTCTATCCGACTTGTGTACGTAACTCGCTATAAGAGAACGGGTTAGATTTTCTTCTTTTTCTTTTTTTGAATAGAAATAACCTAGCACGAAAATCTATCGGTCGACTTACGATGGCTTCCAACTTCCTCCTATCCTCTTCGCCATTCGTCCTAGCAAGCACTTGCTGTAAGAGATCGCAAGCTTCTAAATAAGAATCCCGGGCGGCGGCATAATTCTGAGCATTGTCTAGCTGAACGGCAGCATTTGCCTTTGCCAACGCTTTGGACAACATGGCTTTCTGCGACGGCTTGTTGGCACGGTTGACCCGTGTCGAGTCGGTGCTCCCTCTCGTAGCCGAAGAACGACCTCGTGCATGATTTTTCCTCTCCCTCTCGGACATAATATCTCGGATGACGGGTGCCGATGGAAGGAGTGCAGGATTTCCTTTAGAGGCTATATTCGGGCGGGTAGGGTCATGCCAAGAGTTATCTCGCGGTTCAGCCGAATTGGCTCGAATTACGGAATGCGCGGGAGAATTGATACGGACAACCGACTCGGGATTCGCGTCGAGAGGCGGAAGGGAGATGATAGGGGGTAGATTCGGTGGCGCGGAAGAAGAAGGCGGTGGCGGAGGTGATAATGGTCTTCGAGTTCTCGGTGACGCGCTCGTATCCTTAGAAGGTCGTTGCCTGCCTAATTTCCGTGGTGGAGATTGGATCGCCTGCTGTTGTTGGTGATGATGATGATGATGATGATGATATTGTTGCTGTTGATGTTGTTGCTGTTGCGGCTTTTGAGATGGAAATTGGGACTGTGACTGCGGCTGGGGGGTATCGTGATCGTAATTAGAGGCTAAACTCGATGTAGTAGACGCGGACCAGCGATTGAGATTTCGGAAGCCGTCGCTCGCGCCGCCAGTACTACTAGATCGCGAATGATTGCGCGAATGATTGCGCGAATGATTGCGCGAATGATTGCGCGAATGGATGCGCGAGTTATCTAGAGCTGAATCAGTCGAACGCTCGAGCGGAATCGCAAGGGATATTATTCTAGTATTGGCGCTGCGAGGCGGCGGCAGAAGCGACGAGGTTCTAGGCGGCGGGTTAGGAGGGCTAGGAGGGTAAGAAAGGCTGGGGTTATGTTTGTGACGAATTAGGGGATGGGGGTTTTGATGGGGCTCTCGTGCAGGCTTTCGTGCAGTGTCTCGTGCAGGACGATGGATATTCGGGTTCGGGTCGAAATGGGGACGAGATTGGAGATGAGATTGAGAACGAGATTGGCTTTGGTTTTGACTAGTGGCGCTTAAGGTTAACGCGGTCGCGGTCGTGGTCGTACCTGCTTCTTCTACTATTGCTGCTATTGCTCCTCCTGCTCCTGCTCCTGCTTCTTCTTGTACCGTCTCTTCCGTGCTTTCGCTTTTCGGCCCGTGTCCGGTGAGTCGGACAGCGCTAGACTTAAAAGTCCCACTACTACTTCCGTTTATTCTTCCATTTATTATCATTCCATCTCCACCTTCACCGTCGCCATATAATCCGTTTAGTCCGCGACTATAATCCAAAATATTCTTGTTACTTATTTTACTCTTTGATGCGCCTATTCCTGGAACACTCTCTTCTTGTCGTTGTTGATAATTTCGAGAGAATGCGGAAGGTTGCAGCGCCGAGGCTGGTAACGGTGGGGATCGTAGTCGTGAGTATGAATTTGATGTTGCTGTCGTCGATGATAGCAGCGGCGGTGATGGTGGCATCATGTATTAATTTTCCCTCAAGGTGCACCACTAAGTCTTATACCCAAGTCCTATCGCAAAGCCGCGATAGACGCTTGTGCTATGACTCTGCAGCCAAAAAGAGGTACCGAATTGATGATCCCGCTGGTCTACAGCGTTGGTTGTATGTAGGTAGCATGAGTCTGTGTGTATGTGCATGCGTGTGTGTATGAATTTGTCTGTAATCTCGACCGTCATGCGAATAGGGGCCAATGCGACAACACGCCACGCCCCGTGCCTCGGGGACGCAATTCCAAAAAGGCTAAAACCCCCCAGATCTTCCTTGCTATTATTACTATTCTCTCTTATTAGACGCTTTTCCTTGAATCAATCCCCGTCGACTGAGAAGGCATTCAGCATTTGCGTGTTCTATACTCCGCAAAACCGATGTAGGTAGTAGTAAGACAATTATCGTTTAAGGAATTTCTTGCGAGACAATGTGCAAGACTTAGAAACAAAACAGCCCCCTTTTAGCATCATCCTACACGGTCAATAAAGGTTTTTTTTTTAAAAAAAAAAAAAAAAAAAAAAAAAAAAACCATTATGAGCACATAGCCCATACGTACGCAAGTACCACTGGAAGGAATTCGGTACATGAACATTACCCAACACGGGAGGTACCTATTGATACGTGTATATACAACATCAGGGGCAGCCCGGGCAGTCCCTTGGAATTTGGCCAATCAACATCTGATGTCTCAGAACAAATCCCCGAACCTCAAAGTTATACCCCTGCCTTTACGTGCATGTCTGTGTGTACATCTACGGACATACTGGGTAGATCACTCCACGATAACCCCCTTTTTGAGTAGTCGGAGGTACCGAGGTGGATTCTTTTGACCCCAATCAAATAAAAAATAAAAAGAAAAGGGTAAAATCGACATGTTTCATGAAAGCATCGCAACTATTTTCCAGGCCCTTCAAGTCAATACGTATGTCACTTGTTTTACGCCTCAAAGGCACAGCTAAGTTCGACATTATACTACTTCCCTTCAAACGTAACTCGTTTCAACCCCCATAATTAACTCGTCTTCCTCAGCTTTATATCTGTCGGACGTCACGGTCCTTCTCCTTACGAAGCATGTACACGACTACCGATACGGAGCTGTTGTACGGGCCAACGAGATGAACCCCCAACCCTATAAATACATCCGGCAGGTATATACCACCTTGGATATAATTATACCCCTCGGATTCTCGTATTTTTAACGACTTTTTGAATCTGGCTGCAATATTCTTGTCTATGAGATTACCAGGCATTTTATTATGGTCACTTTCGGTTGAGGTCAAAATATCTGTCTCAATGCCTGTACAGGCTCTTGAGCTCCACTATTTATTTATTTTTTTCTCTTCTGTATTTCATCAGGTTCTAGGGTCGGAAAGCCTCGTTGGTTCTATAGCTTCACTATGTAGTCTAATTAAAGCCGGCACAATCTTAGCAGAAGGGTAAGATTGTTGATCATGTGCTCCTCCTCTAGTATGACGGTCTCCGCCGGTCCTTCGGGCGCAATAGGCTCCAGCGGCCCACGTACAGTGCTCTCAAATTGAGACTGTCGTGAGGCTACCAACGTGTCGAATTGAATCCCGTCAGGGTTCGAAACAACACTATATTGCATGCGGACGTCATCAGTCGGGACCAGTCCGGCCGTTTTCCGCATTTTTTGCACACGGGTCATGACATCTCGGGCGATTCCGTCGTCAATGAGCTCCGGATGCGATGCCGTGTCTAGAAGAATGATCATATCCTCCAAGAAAGCGGGTTCGTATTGTACACCTTCATCTTTTACAATATTATGGTTATCCTTGGCTATAGCCCGCACAATACTAAGATCATTGCCCTCGAGCTCAATACCCTTGATGGTTATCTTTTTCTCTTCCAGATACTGTCTAAGTTGCTCCTGTGTTAGGTCCGGTAGCGCTTTACGGACGACCTGGGCGTCGCGTTTCAGCTTCTTGCCTAGAATAGGCCAATCAACCCGGGCCTCGAGGTGAATACCGTATCGTTCCTCGTCGTTCGTCAAGACTACGTCTCGAATGTTGAGCTCTTCCTTGACATATGTTTGCAGCTCCTCGATGTCGCTAAGTTGCTGTTCGTCAGCAATAACAACGAGGGTGAGCAAGGGTGTCTTCAATGGGATGGTTTTACGCTCCCGCGCAGTTCTTGCAAGCTGGATTACTTTTTGCATGGCAGACACCTTCCTCTGGATTACCTCGTCGAAGAGTGACTCTTGTACAGTTGGGAATGCAAGGAAATGGACACTCTGAGAGTTCGAATAATCCGAAAGAGCGTTGCCAAGGTATGGCTGTAAGAGACGGTAGATGTGCTCAGTAATGAAAGGTGTGAAAGGTGCTAAAGCCCGAACCAACGTGAACAGCACTTGGCATAGTGTATCTAATGCCGCCTTGGTGTCTTTAACATCCAAGCCAGCGGCACCCTTGAGCCTCTTCCGGTTGAAGCGAATATACCAGTTCGTTAGGTTGTCAATAACTAGAAGTAGGCGGGGTACAACAGTGTATAGACGGTAGCCTATAAGGTTAGTAGATGGTCAATTTCGGACGGACTAGAAACTCACCGGCCATCTCTTGATCGATAAACTGCAACATGCTCTGGCAGTCCGCAAGAATCCATCGGTCCATGACATTGGTTGTATCTGGTAGTTGAGCAATGAAGTCATCGCCAGTCGTCTTTTTGAACAGGACTGCTTGTTCATAAAAGAAGCGGTAGCTATTCCACAGAGGCAGGAGCACCTTTGCCACCACCTCTTTAACCCCCGACTCCTTGAAGCGCAGGGGCTCACCGCGGACGACTGGAGAGTTGATGAGATAAAGACGTAAAGCATCGGAGCCATATTGATCAATAACCGCTTTGGGGTCTGGGTAGTTCTTTAAGCTCTTGGACATCTTCTTGCCGTCCTCCGCCAGAACTAGGCCGTTCACAATCACCGCCCGGAACGGAGAGACGCCAAAAAGCTTATTTCCTAGCACGCTCAGCGTGTAAAACCAACCACCTAGATGTAGACGGAGTCAGCAATCACTATGCTTCGACGAGACGCCTCTATAATATAGGCTAGTACTATATAAATCCGAGAAAAAGTGTGATACTTACGGGTTTGGTCGAGTCCCTCGGCAATAAAATCAGCCGGGAAGTTACCGTTGTGGAACAGCTCTGAATTCTCAAATGGAAAATGGTTGGAAGCGTACGGCATGCTGCCTGACTCGAACCAGCAGTCGAAAACTTCGTCGACACGACGAAGTTGCCCCTTTCCTTTCTTGGAGGGAATTGTAATCCCATCAATCTTGTCTCGGTGGATATCATCTAGCGAGCCGGTATACCCACTCAGTTCTTTGAGTTCGGCAATGCTTCCCACGCAAACAACTTCCTCATAATCCTCGCTGACCCATAATGGTATCGGTGTGCCCCAGTAGCGATTCCTGGCAATATTCCAATCGTGTGCATTCGCAACCCAGTTTGCGAATCGCTTCTCTTTGACAAAGGAAGGAACCCAGGTAGTTGACTCGAGGTTGTTAAGCATGTCAGGAATAGAGTTGGTAACCCGGATAAACCAGGAAGACACCGCTTTCCTGATGAGTTGCGTGTCGGACCGCCAGCAGAACTTGTCCACGTGTGACACTTGTGTTGCGAGTAATAAACGACCAGTCTCCTTCAGGTCCTTGACGATAGCCTTGTCTGCAGATTTCACGTGTTGGCCAGCATATTCGGTTATCTCGGCGGTAAAGAGGCCCTTATCATCGACAGGACACGGGGGTAAGCGCTTTGGACTTATAAAGCCGGCGGCGACTGCGGCATCATAATCTTCTTGACCAAAAGCCGGAGCCTGGTGAACAAGACCGGTACCTTCGTCGGCTTCAACGTAGTCGGCGCCTATCACCTGGAAACAATCGGCGAATTGGTCGGCGAAGTAGCGGAACAAGGGCTCGTATTTCCAACCGATCATTTCTTTGCCTTTGAGCTTACCCACGACCTTGTATTTTGGCTTCTTCTTCTCCTTGTACAGCATTGGAATGCCACTTTCAAGGAGAATGTATTGCTTGCCAGAGTCCTCGTCAAGAATTTCCACATATTCGAAGTCGGGGTGAACAGCAATAAGGAGATTAGAAGGTAGGGTCCAGGGCGTCGTAGTATAGATAACCAAGGACGAGTCTCTGCCTTTCACAGGAAAGGCGACTAGGACCGCTGGATCTTGTGTCGTCTTCTCGTTTTGCTTAGATTCCATGTGACTTAGCGGGGTGCAGAGTGCGGTGGAAAAGGGCATAATCTGGTATGCGCGGTAGACCTGGTCCTTGTCGTAGAGTTGTTTGAAAACCCACCAGCAAGATTCCATGAACTTGACGTCCATAGACTTGTAATCTTAAACTCGGGTCGTCAGCGCCATGCCACCAGTTTGAATTAGGCTAGCGGCCAAACTTACCGTTGTCGAAATCTATCCAGCGACCGAGACGCTCAATGGTCTGTCTCCATTCGGCCGCATACCTCATAACAATGGCTCTGCATTCGGCATTATACTTTTCTATACCCATTTTCAAGACAGCATCTCGACCGGATACGCCCAAAGTCTTATCAATCTCGTACTCGATGGGAAGGCCATGGGTATCCCAACCAAAGCGACGAACGACATGGTAACCTTTCATAGACCAGTATCGGGGGATAATGTCTTTGATCGTGGATGTTAGAAGGTGGCCGTAGTGAGGAAGACCAGTAGCAAAGGGCGGGCCATCGTAGAAGGTGAAGCGCTTCTGGCCTTCGGTGAGCTTCAGTTGTGTTTGAAACGCATCAACTTCTCGCCAGAATTGTACGGTTTCTTCTTCGGTCTTGGGAAAACTAATGCTCATCTTGGCGAAGCGCGGCAGCCCTACGGGACTGCAGTCTGCTGAGTGTGGCTGAGAGATACGAAGGACTTGTGATATTTAAATCAGATCTCGAGGCAATGTTAGAAACCGAAAAAAAGACCCCGCCAAAATTTCGCAGTGAGTCAAAGTCGAAGGTTTCGAGGGGTCCCTAGTAAACGCGGGGCACTTGCCGCTCTGATAAATGGGCCTTTGAATAAATTTTATTCTATTACTCACACGAGACTTATGCATGTACCTAGGTACCTAGGTAGTTACGCAAGTGTATGTACTTTGCTCTCAGGTACCTCTACTAACGTTCACACAGGTACCCATCTCTCAGCATTAGTACTCATGAAGATTAGTAGGTACCTTATGCACTGCTACCTCTACGTAATCGCCTAAGGTGCATAGGACATAAAGCATAACTAGTTAGGTATGTAGTTAAACGTACTGCTTTGTCTGAAACAAATAAGAGACACGAAAATATAATCAAGCCTATTTATATTCATCATCTCACATGCTTCTTACCGGCGATAATGCCATCATTCCGTTGCCATCTGACTTATAACGCCGTAGAGACCACCTAGGTAAACTACCTACCTTCTGTAAAAAGTTCCTCGTTCGCATCAGTCGCATCCAATCAATGCATCATTCCTAATCCTAAGGATGCCGGGTCGGCCTTGACGATCCGTGTTGTGTTTGTATTGCCCATACCACCTCTCCAGCCTTGGACGACGACAATGGTATCACTCTTGGTCAGTAGTCCCAATCCCAATGCCCTCTCGACGGCCCATTTGATGCGGCGGTCTACATCCTCTTGCCAGTTGACATTGTCATAGTTTGGCTTTGCCTCGTCAAATAGGAAAGGATAAACACCACGGTATAGGTGGGCATAGCGCGATGCGGATGCATTACGAGTAACCATGAAGATGGGACACACTGGTCGGTACTTCGATAGTAGACGGGCTGAGTCACCAGATGTTGAGAGGACGATAATAGCCCCTGCGTTCAGGTCTAAAGATGCTCGTACGGCAGCCATAGCGCAACCCTCAACAACGCTCGTAGGTCGCTTTGACAACGTAACCATCTCCTCGTAGTGGCTAACGTATGGGATTGAGTTCTCCGCGGCAAGGCAGGTGTTGCTCATTTCACGGACAGCCAGCTCCGGATACGCACCTTTAGCCGTCTCGCCACTAAGCATGACACAGTCAGCTCCGTCGGTGACAGCGTTACCAACGTCACTGATTTCCGCCCTGGTTGGACGAGGGTTGGTAATCATGCTTTCCAACATTTGCGTGGCGCAGATTACAGGTTTACCGGCGATGTTGCACTTGGCAATCAACTTCTTTTGGGCGGCAAATACTTCATAGGCCGGGATCTCAATGCCGAGATCTCCTCGAGCTACCATAACACCGTCGGTCTCCTTAAGAATTTCGTCGAAGTTGTTAAGTCTGTAAGATTACTGTCAGCATCATCCAGCTAGGACGTCTACAATATAGCCATTCTACAGCGCAAAGGGCTATAGCTCAACGTGAAAGGTAAATCCAGTTCCGTATGGTGACGACCTACCCTTGTCGGTTCTCAATCTATAGTTCGTTGAGTCAGCAATCAACCCTACCATAGAGTAGAGAAAAGTGTGATATTGTCACCACTAACCTTAGCAATAATTTGAATGTGTTTACCATCTTCTCCCAGGACCTCGCGAATCGCCCGGATGTCTTCGCCTCGTCGGATGAAGCTTGCAAAAACCATGTCGACATTGTTCTGAACTCCAAATCGGAGATCTTTCTTGTCTTTCTCCGACAAAGCAGGGAGATCAACATCAGTGTCGGGGAGGTTAACGCCCTTTCGGGACGAAATAAACCCATTGTTGCGAGCGCGGACCTCGACAGTCTTGTCGTCCTTGATCTGGAGTACGTCGAAGGCAAGCACACCATCATCAACATATATTATCTTTCCCGGCTCGATCACTTTGGTGATGTTCTTATAATCAACATACCTGTAAATTCATTAGCACCGTAGCCTATGACTCTGGGTCAATATTAGATCTTCGCCATACATATTCTCTGCGCTGCATGCCGTCTTATATTTTTCATCTGTCGTAATGTTGAGGACGTGTCCGGCCTTGAGCGGGATATCTTCACCGCGCTCAGTATCACCAGTACGGATCTCGGGTCCTTTTGTGTCCAAAGCGATGGCAACTTGTCGGCCAGGCTGCTGCTTCTCTGCCGCGCGGGTGTTGTCAATGACAGACTGGTGGTATTCGTAGCTACCATGGCTAAAATTCTACATACAGTACCAATTAGTGCATAATAAAATACCGTTGTTGAGGGTGAAGATCCTTACCATACGGACGATATTAAGACCTGCTTGTCGACTGAGCTCGGATTAGCTTCCAGGAATTACTTGAACGTGTCTATACTAACAGAGAGTTGATCTTCTCGACCGAGTTGGTCTTAGGTCCAATAGTGCAGATGATAGAGGTTCGGCGGTGAGCGTTCTTCCCGGGAGCAGCAGCCGTGTTAAGACTCGCAAGCCATTCGACACGGCCGCCTAGGGCAAGGTGATCGAGAGAGGAGGCAGACATGTTTGAGAACTGCTCAGATCAGGGACAAACTAGGATGGGGAGGGTGAAAGAGTCTTAGACAGGCTTTTAGTCAGGCCCGAAGAAGACAGCGTGCGTTGAACAAGAAAAGGGGAAGAAAGTGTCAGGAACTGGAACAGAAAGGGGAGATGAGAATTGAAAAAGGGTTCACGGAATAACGTGATGTGAGGTATTTCTAAAATATAAACATTTCAGAAAAGTTAGAACGAGTTTACGGATTAACCCCACCTTCTCCCATAGATTTGCTCAAGAAAGTCCAGCTCAGGCGAAGAATTGGCCAGTCCCCTGCGCGGAGGGGGGGTGGTTGATGAGGGGCAACGCCCTACGACAGCCTAGGTGGATACCTAATTCATTAACACAGGTACGTACTAGTGGGCTATGTGTGTCTCACTCCCCCTATAAGAGAGGTATTTACTACCGCCAATCGCCTAACCCACCTCTGGCAGGGTCCTAATCAGCTAATGTAGCACGTACATCCGTACCTAATGCAGGGTACCTAAGATAGAAATACCCCCAATTACAAGGTCTATGATTAGCGACCTACTGTACCTTATCTTCAGCAAGCTTAGCTAAGGCAAGGGTACGACGGAAATACCCTACATACACCTAAGAGGTACATGATATATATAATATATAATATATAATATATCACACGTTTCCAGTGGAATTGTAGGTATCAACTTAACCTTCTCAAACTCAACCCGAGTTTTCATGGTGCACATAGGTAATAAGAGACATTTCACATAATTGACTCATCTACTGTCTCATCCAAGCCAGGACCTCTTCTTTGCCCACATGCTAGACTGAGTGGATCGCAGCTCACCTTGCCGCGTACATGCCACTCTCGGCATGCGATTATCACGGATATTCTGCAACCATCATCGGGCTACACCGTACGATAGCAGAACGGTGGCTAGCTACTAGTACCAGCCACTAATAATAACGCCGTGCATAAGAAAAAAAATAGTCAAGTATCAAAAGCAACAGTTAGTTATATTTAAAAAGAAAGAAGGAAAGAAAAGAAATAAGTACAGTGTACGAATACGAACGATTTTTTGTTTCCCAATATACCTACGGTATTGAATTGATACTACACTAATCCGTAACGCGAAGAGATGTGAAACGCTTATTTCTGTTGGGCCGCTCCATTTCTCAACAACTGTCTGAATACACCAATACCTCAATAACCAGAAATAGATAACGTTACGCGTAAAAACATGTTAATCCCTCACCGCAGGCCAAGGCTTAGGCCCAGTCCCATCACTACATCATAATCATATTCACCAATGGCGCTATCCATATTTATGTATCAACTTCTATAACTTCTCATTACAACCAATAACCCAGCTTTTGCCCAGAAAGATCAACCTAATACTTACCAGGAACCTCGCATCTGGTCTCATATATACGCATTAATATAACGCTCATTCAGTTCCATTCTCCTTTTAGCGCCTGAGCTTATAGCCGAACTGATGGTTGGATCTAGTCTAAAATAAGATGCAGATAACCTTATATGTCCAAATATGATAACACAAAGAAATCCAAATATCATTTGGTTGCCGCGATTCGGGAACAACAAGGTTGCTAGCATGATGCCTGTCGTCAACAACAGCACCCAAAACGACCATTCAGGTACTGATTCAGCTATTATCCCCCGATAATATCAAAGACAATATGCATTAGGTAGCATCGTATATATTACGTACAGTAGCTGCCACAACTAGAAAAGTAGCAGGAGGGTTAAGATACAATCTATATCATCAAAGCCTTACTTATTCAGCAACCACGATAATCACTTCATTGTTCCGCGGTGAATTCTAACTAGGAAGTCCTACCCTTGGCAATGGCTACGCGGCCTGTAAATTATTTTAGCTGCGCTACATTAGAGAAAATATTGAACTGTTGTAATACCATTGGGTAGTCGCCGCGGGACCGTGTTCAGACAGTTCATCTCTTATATATAAGGAATGGGGTTTGAATCAGAGATAGAATTGATAGGGGTATATTGAATGTTGGAATAAGAAATCAGCGTTGATAGATTTGATATCTATCAATAAGCCCAATGTTAATAACCTAAGCACGATTTGAATATATGTAGGGCAGGCGAACATGAACGTGATGGTGAATAGAACCAGAAACATCTATATATCTGCGGAAACACACATTGGCCAATTTAAAACTATGTACTCCGTTAAACACGTCATCGGAGATATCGATCTGAAGTTTCATGTATTCACTGACAAATAACTAACCTAAAGGGATATCAACCAAGACCTTGGGAGATATTAGAGGTGCGTACGTCTTATATCAGGGAGAGCTTGAGAAAATTATCTTTAAGAGTGTTGGAATGTTGCATTGTGAGTTCACTCCTTTTTAACAGCCGACGCAATGTAATGGTTTGGGAAATAGTTATCAAACCGCTACATTACCAAAAGGTAAAACGTTGTTACTTCGAAAAGTTGATGTTGTTATTTTGATTTATAAAAATAGTACCGTAATAATAAATCTTTTTTTTGTGATAAGCTTTTGGAATTTGAATTATAATATCGTTAATTTTTGAAAAAAATAATTTTATAAATTTTTAATTATTTATTTAATTATATAATTTTTTTATATATTAAATTAATTAATTATTATTACGTTAAACGTAAAAATTAATAAAATTTAATATAAATATATAAAATCGAACGGACGATTGTAAATAAAATTAATAAATTATAATGGTTCGGGAAATAGTTATCAAATTGCTATATTATTGAAAGCTAGAACGTTGTTAATTTGAAAAAGTGATGTTGCTACTTTAACCTATAAAGACAGTACCGTGACACGCAACCTCACCTAGAGGTATGGTCTCCATCTCGACGTGACAAACAGCACTGGAAATCATGATAAAAGTAAACCATGGATTACGATGAAGCAAAGACGGATTCTATATAAACATCTTCAGGTTCAGTATTTTCAAGAACCATAAGCTGCTTTGCAAATTTAAGAATTTGCCAACACTACGCAATAGTTTATCCAGGCCGCCCATTCCGTACAAAATAAGGGGCTATTACCAGATCTAGCCCTCTACTTTAAATGACTGGAGAGGTTCATAATCATTTCGATGCACCCAATACAATATTTTTGGCGTACCCGTTTGGTATTAGGAATAACCGGCATTGCGACTATATCATAGAACCAGAGCCCCAGATATTATCTAACATCATCAACCACATTCTCACCATTTCTACCCCATGAGCAAATTAGAGTCAAATATGGGAAGGTTACACGCTTGAACTGAACAACTTTAAGAAGGGCCGTGTCAACTGGCTGTTTACTAACCCTTTATAAGCTTCCATAGCTATAATAGCCATGTCCGCAGCTGGAAGATTATATGTCACGTGGTACTCTAGCTCTGTTTCCTATACCTATAGGAAGTGCTCCAGATGCCCGTTGTGCCATAGATGCACTTTGGGTGTCGTGAGTAGTTATCAGGTGCTGAATACGCTGACCAGGCCTGAGTAAATATTACCCTTCGCGACCAGAACTCAGAGAACGGTGTCCTGAATACGCTGACCAGGCCTGAGTAAATATTACCCTTCGCGACCAGAACTCAGAGAACGGTGTCCCAAACCACCAAGGAAGTAGTATCTATCGACAAGCTAGAAACCTTTGAATACAACATCCTTCAATTACACCCGGCTTGGCTGATTACCCGAGTCTCCAAATTTACGTCCCCAGTCTCTAACTTTCTTATCCATGTCCCCCCTGACGAACACCATAACGACGGCCAACAAACAAGCCAGTAACCAATCCCCTAGGCCTTTGAAAAACCCGCCCCTGGTGCTGCCCCCTAGCATACTACGCTTCACCAACGCTGTCAGGAAATCTGTCGTGATAAGTTCGTGGCCGCTTTCTAAAGCCTGAATGCTCTTGCGCGCAATGACCTCCGGCGTTTGCGGTTTATCCCCTGCCTCAAGCAGCTTGGTGATGTCGGGCTTGATCCGATTCTCGGCGTCGAATGATTCCCCTGTAATCCCAGCCGGAAATATTGTGTGTAGCCGGACGGGAGGCTCGTGGGGGTGTGCTGCTGCATATAGGTTCATCTCTTGGGACAGCGAGTCGCAAAGAGACCGCAGCGCTGCTTTAGATGGGCTATAAGGGGAATAGCCTGTGAAGGAATAAAGTGCCAGGAAGGAAGCGGTAAAAATGATGTGGCGCGCGGGGGGTGGTGATGGTGCGCTGGACTGGACGGTTGTCGCGGAGTCGGTAGTAGCGTCTGCAGCAATGCTTGCAGTCTCTTTTCGTGAGGGTTTCTTCAACCAAAGTGTCAACACCGCGTGTGTCATATACAAACTGGTGAAGTAATTGCTACTCATCAGTTTCTGAAATTCGGAGACGGGTGTGTCGACAAATAGAGTCGGATGAGTGCTTCCGGCGCAACACCACACGATGTCCGGTGAGCTCCCCAAGTTCCATGAAACCACTTCATCGATGACGCGTGTAGCCTCCGACGGCAGTGTTAGATCAGCACGTATTGCAATGAAGCGCTGATCTTGAGGGTTTTGCGCTCCTTGCTAATAGTCGTGTTGGCCAGAGACAATCATCTAAGCGGCTAGTGAACTTACTCGCATATGCTCGACAGCTTGAAGCAATCTCTCATAATCACGTGCTATCACGGCGACGTTCGCACCCTTTTCGGCAAGCTGCCGTCCCACAGCTAAGCCCATACCCCGTGAGCCGCCAGTGATGACCACTGTCTAGTAACAATGTTAGTGTTGCATAGCTCAATATATTGAACTGATGATACCAGGAATGGGTCAGTACATACTCGGCCCTCAACCGGAAATTGGGTTTTTGGTGGCATGATTTCCATTCACGGAGATCTCTTGGAGACCTCTTGGGTGCAAATGCTTGAATTGTGGAGATAGGCACAGTTGAGAATGTGTGTTGAATCTGCGCTAGGTAGAGAATGATGTTCCAATGCCGCCTAAAATATTTTCGTTTTTTAAAGATGCGGAGAGTGGTGTTGTTCACCAAGCTACCAATCTCGAGTTGTAGATCAGAGCGAGAAAAGAGGAAAATAGAACGGAGTGAAATGGAGGTAATAAGGGGCACGGCCGGTATTAGTAACAGTCGCCTCCTTGCATCTACAAAGTGCTCCGTATTAATTACGAGTATGGGTAGTTATTAAATATGTTTCCGAACCAATAGAACGGCTTATATTAGGGACAAATCTATAGTTAAAGGTACCTAACTGTTTCTGTTTTTTTTTTTTTTTTTTTTTTTTTTTTTTCGAAGAACAATTTGGTTAAACGAGGAGGAGCGCGCATGTCACAGTACGGTCCTTATAGGTCGAGATAGCAACGTCAATCCCTCGAGTTGACAACGTTCTACCTTTTGGTAGTGTAGCGGTTTGATAGCTATCACCCGAACCATTACAGCGCACTTATTTAGAGGTATATCAGAAGAATTAGTCTATACAACTTCTCACTTAATACGCAACCCATTGTAGCCAGGATCAATACCAGCTCACACAATAGACCTTCAGGCTTCGGACGCAGCATGGCATTCATTTTCATTAAGCAGGCAGGCTGCCCAAGCCATAGTAGCACAAAAGGGAACAGTGTAACCACACACGTCGATTGTCAACTGATCTATTTGTCCAGCCCCTCACTTCACCGTGTATTCTGATGCATGTAGGCCCTTAGGTTGTATCTGCCATCCATCCAGATACAGCTTCAACTATAATTAGCTGGGTAGGTTGTGGGACAGCATCGATGGTAAGGTTCAGTATAGGTATATCAATCCGCTTAGGAATACCGAGGACTGTGGCATTTTCACGCTGCTGTCTTGTCCCGTACATAATTATTATTCCCATTTAATGTCAAAGCTAGGTCATCTTTCATAACCTGACTGTGTGCTCGAATCTACAACATGGATAAGGATACAAATACAAACCTAGGGGTTGGTGCTGTTATGGCTGCCTTATCTATTGTCTTCGTTGGGATGCGTTTCTACGTGCGGCATCTCAAGAAAGCTGGCTTCAAGTGGGATGACTGGCTGATACTAACCTGTCTGTTGACTATGATCGCGACGGACATATTGGCAATATGTGGTTTGTACTCCAACCACTCCATATATCACCGTCGAGGAAAGCCTGCTTTCAGTAACACTTAATGTTTCTTTTTTAGCCCTGGTGGGAAACCCGAGCAGCCCTGAAGCGGCCACGTTAGAAAACGACACGTTCGAGTATACACCAGCGGACGTCAAATATACGAAACTTAGCTACATCGCTACTGTCCTATATTTTACCATTGCGTCCACGATGAAGATGTCTATCCTACTTATGTATAACCGCCTATTCTCCGTCAGCAAGTCATTTAGGCACCAGGTCGTTGCACTATTCGGACTGGTTATCAGTTTTTGGGTAGGGTGCACGATAGCCAACTTGTTGAATTGTATTCCGATCAAGTATACATGGATCAACAGCCTAGCCGACCCAGAATACTGCATAAACTACAATATCTACTGGTTTGCGAGCGGCATAATTGAGACTTTCATAGATGTGCTGATTATCATACTACCTATCCGAATGGTCATCGGGTTACAATTCAACTGGCATCAGAAGGTCGCTGTAGCGTCCGTATTTCTGTTCGGTGCATTGTAAGTTACATTTCTTGATTTTGGTCAACCCAATCTTCTTCTACCAACGAGCGACTAATGAAACACAAATGACAAGCGTCATCGTATCTGGTCTGCTCAAAGCAATACTGGGATATGTGCCAGGAAGCCGTGAGCCTTCCTTCATTAGAACTCAACTTTGGACGACAGTGCATTGTGGTACTGGGATCATATGTGCGTGCCTTCCAGTTTGTTGGCCTCTAATATCACATTTTGGAAAATTTGTACCTAAACGATGGTCACGGATTACATCGTTTCAAAGACTGCGGGATACTTTCAACAGTGGTTCAATTGAAAGGGAAGAAGAGGTATTAGAACATAGGNGGGGGGTTCCATCGTGAGGAAAATTGAAAGGTTGGCGGAATTTATCTCAGCGAGCTCAAACCACATTTCGCGTTGGATTTTTTATAGCTCATTTACCATAAGCATTTTTAATTAATAAAATATTTAAAAAAAAAAATTAAACGCAAATGTAATTTAAAATTAAAATACGTAATATTAATTCATTTTGTATTAAAAAATAAATAAATAATATGTTAAAATAATTATAATTATAATTTAATTTTTAATAAAAAATTATAATTTTTTTAAAATTTATTATTTAATAATATAAAATTTTATAAAAATTAAAAATAATTAAAAAAAATAATATATTATTATTTTATATGATAATAATAAAAAATTAATAATTTTTAAATGTTATTATAAAAATATAAATAAAATTATAAAAGATTTATTAATAAAATTTAATAAAATATAAATATAAAATTTTTACGTTTTTTATTAAAATTTATTTATAATAAAATTATAAAATTTTATAATATTTAAAATAAAAAATATTAATAAATATTAAATAAATATTAAATAAAAAATTAAATTAATAAAATAATTTTTATAATTTTATAAATTATATAAAATTATTTTAATATAATTTTAATATAATAATATAATATTATATATAATTAAAAAAATTTAAAAATTTAAAAATCATTTATTTAATATTAAATAATAAAATAAAAATTATATTCGATATTATTATAAAATATTTATATATTATTAATATATTTTAATTGTAATTTTCATTTAATTAATCACGTAATTCGTATTTTATAAATATAAATATATAAATTAATAAATTAATAATATAATTATTAATATAAAAAATTAATAAAATGTAAAAAATAAAAAATAAATAAAATAAATGAAAAAATTTAAAATAAAAATAATAAAATATTAAAAATATTTTAAAAAATAAATTTTAAATATAAATAATATTTAAATTATATAAAAAATTATCGTATAACATTTTTTTAAATTTATAATTATATTAATAAATATTTTAATATATTATTTATTTATTATAATATTTTATTTAATAAAATTTATTTAATTTTAAATTGTTTTTTAATTAAAAAAATTAATTTAATATATTTAATTTTTATGTTTTTTTTAAAATATATATAAAAAAAATGTAAAATGTGGTTTGAATTTATTAAAATAAAAAAATTAATAAAATAATTAATAAAATAATTAATAAATATTATATAAATAATTAATAAAAAATTAAATTAATGAAATCATTATTATAATTTTAATAATTACGCGTGTATAACCATTTTAATATAATTTTATTTTTATAATATAATAATATATAAAATAAATTTATAATTATTAAATTTAATCATTATTTAAATTATAATTTTATATATAAATTTAATTTTAAAATAAATAATTATTTTATAATTAATTTTAATATTTATTTTCATATATATTTTATAATATAATTTTAATTTATTTTATATTAAATATATAATAATTTATTAAATTTTAATTTTATTTTAATATAATTATTCACGATGAAATTATGAAATTTTATATTATTTAAAATGGAAATTATTATGAAAAATTAATAAAATAATTAATAAAATAATTGATAAAAAATTAAATTAATAAAATAATTATTATAATTTTAATGTGATAAATTTTTGAAATTAAAATTATAATATTATTTTATAATTATTTTAAATTTATAAATATAAAAATATTTAAATATATTTTTTATATTTATTTTTTTATGTTTATTTATTTATTTATTTATAAATGAAAATTGTTTTTTTAATTTATTTTATAAAATATTTTTTTTTATATTTTTATTATTTTTTAATAAATTTATCATATTTTTAAAATAATTAAATAAAATAATAATTAAAATTTTATTATTTTTGAAAATTTTATTTATTGTAATTTAATTAAAAAATTTATTTTTTTTAAATATAAAATTAAATATTTAAATGAAATTTTATTATAATTTAATAATTTTTATTATATTTTTATATTTTAATTTATTATATTATATTAAATAAAATATAAATATTAAAATTATAAAAAATTTTATAAAAATAAATAATAAAATTAATATATATAATATTATATATAATATAAATAATATTAATAATTTTTTAAATAATAAAATTATTTTTTTTTAATAATTATAAAAATAAATTATATTTTTCTAAATTTTTAAATTTTTTATTTAAATTTTTATAATAATTTTTTTTATAAATTTTATAATTTTTTTTTATGATTTATAAATAATTAATTTAAAAAAAAAATAATTTTATTTTAATTATAATTCATGATAAAATAATGATTTTCAAAAAATATTTAATTTTTATTATTTTAATAAATTTTTACAATTTTAAAAAAAAAAATTTTTAATAAAATAAATATTAATATTTTTATAAATTTATAATTATTTATATTATAATAATTATAAATTACGGTTAAAATATTTTAAATATTAATATTAAAAAATATTTTTAAAAATTATTAATTTATTTTAATTAATTTTAAATAATTTAATATTTTTATTAAATTATAAAATTTATTTTATTAATATTTATTTTTAAAATAATATTATTAATTTTAAAATAAATAATTTTATATATTTTTATATTTATTTTAAAATTTAATTTTTTTATAATAATTTTTTTATTTATATAATTATTTTTATTTATATTTTTATAATATTATTTTAATATATATATGAATTTTTTATTAATAAAAAATTTTATAATATATTATATTTTAAATTAATATTAATTTTATTAAATTAAAATATAATATTTATAATTATATAAATATTTAAAAAAAATATTAATATTATATAAATATATATTTTTTAAAAATTATAATTAAAAAAATAATTTTTAAATAAAATTTTTTAATATTAATTATTTATATATTTATTAAAATAATAATCACGTGTTCGCGTGACACGTGACACGTGGGTTTATGTTTTACGTTTAATAAAAATTTTTTTTTATATATTTATAATTAAATTAAAATTAAATAAATTATATATATAAAATTAATTATTAATTTTATTATTATTATTTTATTTATTATTTTATTTTAATTTATTTTTTATGATATATATAAATTTAATTTATTAATATTAATTAATATTTATTTAATTAAAAAAATAAATATAATATTCATTTATTTAATATAATAAATATAAATTAATTAAAATTTAATTTTAAAAAAAATAAATTTCGAATAATTAATTAAAAATATATTATTTTAACGATTAAATTATTATATAAAATTTTTAATTTAATTAAATTACGGATATATTATTTTAATAATTAAATTATTATAAAAATTTTTTTAATTAATTTTACGGTTTTTATTATTTTAAAAATTTTCGGAATTTTATTTAAAAATTTATAATATTTATATCCATTACGTATAAAAAATTTATCATAATAATCATCGTAATTTATGATTTAAACTTATAAATTAATAATAACGATTGTTACACAAGTAATTTTTTCTTAAAATTAATAATTAATTTTTTTATTAAACCCGTTAATTATTTATTTATTTATTTACCCATTTACTTATTTTCATTCCGATAAATTTCACACGTTCGTTTCGACGATTTTCACACGTTCGTTTTAACAAACTTTACATTTTCACACGATATGAAAAAAACTTAAAATGACGTATTTAAAAATTATATCATTAATAAATACAAAATCGTTATAAATTTCGAATTAAATATTATAAAATTTAAATTAATTATTAATAAAAAAACATTTAATATATATATAATAAAATATATATTTTAATATATTAATATTAAAAATTATATAAAAAATATATTTATAAATTATTTTTAAAATATTTTTTATAATTAAATAATTTTTTTATTTATTAAAATATTATTATATTTATAATTTATAATTATTAATTATTTATATTATTATAATATTAAAAAATTTTTAAATTATTTAAATTTAAAATAATTATTATTAATATAATTATTAATTAAAATTTAATAATTTAAAAATTAATTAATTAATAAAAAATAAAAAATTATAAAATTATAAAAAAATAATATTAATTTATAAAAACAATTATAAAAAATAATATAAAAATATAAAAATAATTAAAAAAAATATAAAATTTCAAAAATAAAATTTTAAAAATGATTAAAATGCGAACACGTGATGTAAGCACGTGATGTGGGCACGTGTCACGTAAAAAAAAAAACATAATTAATATTAAAATAATAATTATATATTCGCGTGACACGTGATACGTGGGTTCGTGTTTTACGTTTAATAAAAATTTTTTTTATACATTTATAATTAAATTAAAATTAAATAAATTATATATATAAAATTAATCGTTAATTTTACCGTTATTATTTTATTTATTATTTTATTTTAATTCGTTTTTTATTATACGTATAAATTTAATTTATTAATATTTTTTATTAAAAATTTTTTAAAATATTATTAATTTTATTTAAATTTATATTTTTTTAATATATTAAATATTTAATAATGAATTTATTTTTAATTTTATTAATTTTTTTTTATTAAAATTTTTATTTTTAAAAAAGAAATTTTTTTTTATATTTTTTTTTATAAAATTTTATTTTAATTTTAATTTTTAATTTTAAAATAAATTTAAATTTTTTATTATTAATATTAAATAAATTATAAATTTTATTTTATAAATTTTTTAATATTTTAAAAAATTTAATTTATAAATTAAATTATTAATTTTTTTAAAAATTATAAATAAATAAATTTTTTATTATTTAAAATTAAATATTTAATTTCCGAATTTATATATATATTTTTTTATATTAAATATAATGTTATATTATTATATTATGAATTTTAACGTAAAAAAAAAATTATTACGTAATGTTATTTTTTAAATATTAATGATTATTTTAATACGTTATTTATTTATTATAATATTTTATTTAATGAATTTAATTAATTTAATTATTATTAATTGTTTTTTAATGAAAATAAAATTAATTTCATAATACGTTAATAAAAAAAACCGCACATTTTATTAATACGTTTTTACATTTTAAATTTTAATAATTTTATAACGAAATTATATAATAAATAAATAATATAATAAATTTCAATTTTATAATTAAAATTATATAATAAATAAATAATATAATAATTATTTTTAATTAATTTATTTTTATAATATAACATTTTAAATGATAATTTAAAAAAATATAAAATTTTATATATATATAATTGAATTTTACGTTATTAATAATGCGTTTAAATTTTTTAAAAATTAATAAACAGATGTTTTAATCATTTATTTAAACAAAACAACAAATGTCGTATTTTTATAATTTAAATTGGTTAAATTATGAAATTTTAAACATATTAAGTTTTATTTAAAATCGAAAGGTTTTTCGAATATTTTACCAAACTCATATTTTTCAAAAATTTATAATTTTTTCGAAATAAATTTTAAAAATACATAATTAATTGATTTAAATAATTAAAAAGTTAATATTTTATAAAATATATAATAAGAAATCCGTAATATTTTTTTATATTTTTAAATAAATTTTTTAAATAATACATAAATTATTATTTAAATTTTAAATTTTTACATTTACAATATTCCATTTTTTAAAAAAATATTATGATATATAAATAAAGTTATAAAAATAAATTAAAATTTATATATATATATATATTTTTATATATTTAAAAATGAAAATGTAATAATTAAATTAAATAAATTGTGTAAAAATTGAAATGTGCGGTTTTTTTATTAACGTATTATACGTAATTAAATTTTAAATTATATTTACGTTCGATTTTTTCGTTTTTTTTAACATGTTTAATTAATTAAAAACGTTTATAATAAATAAAATATAAAAAATCGAATGTAAAATGTAATTTAAATTCGTTAAAATAATTTTAATTATATTTTATTTTAATATTTATTATTATATAATTTATTATTATTTTTATTTTTTATTAAAATATTTTTATTAAACATTTTTAAAAAAAATAATAAAAATTTAATTTTAAATTCAAAATTATTTTATTTAAAATTTAATTGAAAATTAAAAATTTTATATTATTTAAATTAAATTATAAAATTAAAATTATATTTATTTATAAAATATTTAATTTAATTATAATATAATATTTTATAATTATTTTTATATTTTAATTTTATTATTTATTTTATTTATTTATTTATTTATAAATAATAATTTTTAATTATAATTAATTGAATTTTATAATTTATTTATAAAATTTATTATAATTTTAATATAATTTTTAAATTTTTATTTATATAATTTTAAAAAATAATTATTAATTTATTAATAAAAATATAATATAAAATATATTTATTTAAATTTTTATTTTTTATTTTATATTTTTAAATATAATTAATAATTTTTTATTAAATTTATAAATTATTATTATTATTATATTTATTTTATTAAAATTATATTTTTATTAAATAATATTTATTATTTATATTTTTAATAAATTAATAATAAAATTTATAATAATTATATAAAAAAATTAAATAAATTTATTAATTAATTTGAATTTATTATATATTTTTTAATAATTTATATAATTTATATTATATTTTAAATAATAAATTAAATAATTAATTAATTTTATTAATAAATATTTAATATTAAAATTATTTAAATTATAAATTTTTATTTAAATTAAAATAATATTTAAAATTTTATATTATTTATGAAATTATATAAATATATTTTTTTAAAATATAAAAACATTATTTATAATTTTTATTATTAATATATTTTTAAATTATTATTAAAAATTTATTAACATATTTAATTTATAACGAAATCATGAAATTTTATATTGTTTAAAATGGAAATTACTATAAAAAATTGATAAAATAATTGATAAAGTAATTGATAAATATTATATAAGTAATTAATAAAAAATTAAATTGATAAAATAATTGTTATAATTTTAACGGTTACGCGCGCGCGACCGTTTTATAATAATTTTATATAAAATATATTTTATTTATTTTAAATTAAATTTAATAAATTTTTTTAACTTTTATTTATTTTAATAATTTAAATTAAAAATATTATATTAGCGTTTTCGTTTTAATTAAATTTTTTAAATAATATAAATTTTATTTTAAAAATTATTTGAAAATATATTTAATTAATTAATATAACGAAAAAATTTATAATAAAAAAAATAAATCATATAATTTTTTTAAAATTATTATATTTAATATATTTATGCGTTTATAATTTTTCGCATAAAATTTATATTAAATAAATAAAAATATTATTAAAAAAATTTAATTAAAACGAAATTAATAATATAATTTTTATAATTAATTTTATTAAAATATATAAATTATATTAATTTTAAAAAAAATGAAATAATAATAATTTTAAAAAATACCACGTGATCGGTTTTAAAATTAAAAATGTTATTATAATTATAAATTTTTTCATTATATTAATTAATTAAATATATTTATTTATATAATTTTTAAAATAAAATTTATATTTAAATGAAATTTATATTATTCGAAAATTTTAATTAAAATAAATACGATAATGTAATTTTTTTAATTTAAATCGTTAAAATACGTGAAATTGAAAAAAAAATTTATATTTAATTTAAAATAAATAAAATGTATTTTATGTATTAAATGTATTAATAAATTTTTAATAATAATTTGAAAATATATTAATAATAAAATTTTTATTTATTATTTTTATTAATAATATAAAAAAAATTAATTTAATTTAATTAATAATAAATATTTTATAAAATTTTATATATAATTTAATATATTATTAATTTATTTATGATTTAAAAAAAGTTTTTATTTTTTCAATATATAATTAAAATTAAAATTTTTATATTATTTTAATAATATATTTAAAATTTTTAATTATATTATTTAATTAATTTTTAAATTTATTTATTAATTTTTTTTTATTATTTAAATTATTTTTTTTTAAAAAATTAAAATAATATATTTAAAATTAAATTTATTAATTTTAAAATATAATAAATATTAAATATATAATAAAAAAAATTAATTAATAGTTTTATTAATTAAAAGTTTAATTTAATTAAATTATTTAATTTTAAATGTATTTAATTAATGATATTTTATATTATTATTAATAAATATATATGTGATAAAATTAAAAAATATAATAATAAAAATAAATAATAATAAAATAATAAATTTAAAATTAATTTATTAATAATATATATGTAAAAATGTACGTATATATAATAAAAATATATAAATATTTTTTTATAATACATATTAATTTAAATATATATTAAATTAAATATATATATTTTATTATTTAATTATTATTTATGTTATTTTTTTTTACAATTAATTAATTATAAATTAATTTATTATTTTATATTTCATTTAGTTTTTTTAATTATAAATTAATTTAATCATTTTTTATTAATATTTTTTATTTATATTAAACATTAATATAAAAAAAATAAATTAATATATGAAATAAATAATATTTTAATTAATAAAAAATATTTTAAAATAATATTAATTATATAATAAATAACATATTTAATATTAAAATTTTAAATTATTTTATAAATTTTATTAATAAATATATTATATATTACGCATTCATATTTAATAAAAAATTAATAAATGATATTATTTTTAATTTAAATTTTATTATTTTATTTAATAAATTTTTTATTTTTTAAAATAATAATAAAATTAATTTATCAATTTAAATTTTCATTATTTATAAATATATAAAAATATAAATTATGGAAATTTATTTTAATATAATTAAATTTATACATTTAATTATTTATTTATTATTTAATTTAAATATTAAAATTTTTAATTTTTTTAAATTTAAATTTTAAATGTTATATTATTATTAAATAATTAAATATAATTTTAAATTTACTATTTTATAATTTTTTTTATAAATTATAATACGTAAATTATTGAAATTTTCAATTTCTTTATTTAATATTTTTTAAAATTATATTTTATTTTTAATAATAAAAATTTTTTTAATGTTAATATTAAATATATTATTTATTTATAAATTAATAATTTTAAATGATTTTAATTTTACTATTAATAAATACAAATTAAATATTAATAATTTCATATATAATTTTTATTAATAATATTATAAATAATTTGTAAATTAATATATATTAAATTTTATTAATCCATATAATAATTTAATAATTTATAATAACATTTTTTAAAATATTTATTTTTTAATTTTATAAATAATTATATAAAAATTATTTTTTATATTAAAATTTTCAATTAAATATATATTATAATAATATTTTTTATTATAATTTTCATATTTTAATAATGTAATATAAAAATTAAAATTAATATAAACCATTAATTTATTTTTTAAATAATTAATATATATATTATGATATATTTTTTATTAAAATCTTTATAATTTTAAATCATTAATTATAATTTTTTATATAATAAAAAAATATTTTTGATTTTAATTTTATAAATAATTTAAAATTTAAGTATTATTACGTTTTTATAAATTAAAAAATTATATATTTTAAAATATAAATTTCTTTTTTAAATAATATATTAAACTTTTTTATATTTAATATTTTATATGATTTTTTTAATATAAATATTTTATTATTTATTTATAATTTCATTATTAATATAAAGTTATTTTATTTTTTAATAATAATACATAATATAATAATGTAATAAATATTATTAACCATTAAAAAAGATTTTTTTAAAATAAATTTATATTTATTTAAATTAAATATTAATTTTAAAAATTTGATTTCAAATAATTTAATAAATATAAAATTTAATTTAATTAAATATATAATGTAATATATAAATTTCGAAATATAAATATATTATTTAAAATATTAAAAACCATAATTATATTTTTATTAATAATAATTATAATTTTATAAAAACTTTTTTAATTTTTTTTAAACATTAATATTTTATTATTTATTAATAAAAATTTTAAAAATATTTATATAATTTTAAATTTATTTTTTATATTTAATACGTTTTTAATTAAATATTACATTTTAATTTTTTTAAATTTTTATTATTATTTTTTAAATTATTTATATTTATTATATTTAAAATGGAAAAAATAATAAATTTATATTAATTTTAAAATAAATATTAAAAATTAGGAAAATGGGTATAAAATTATTTAAATTTATTACATTATTAATTATTTTAATTACTATTTAAAATTATAATATTTTAAATTTTAAATTTTATAATTTATTAATTAAAATTTTATATTTTTTTTTCATAAAATTATAATATTTTTTTATTTTATTAATAAATTAATATGCTTTTATTAATATTTAATAATAAATAATATTAATAATATAAATTTCATTTTTAAATTTAATGTTATTAAAATTAATATTAACATTATATATAATAACATTTAAAATTTTTAAAAAAATATTAATCCAATATGATTTAAATATTTTTTATATTTTTTTAATAAAAATAAATTTTATAAAACGTATAATTTAAAATTTTATTGTTATATTAATTATATATAATATTAAATGTTTTTTGAAATATATGATATTAATAATAATTTTATAATTAAAATTTATATTTAAATTTTTTAAATTTAATTTAAATTTTTATAACATTTTATTATTAATTTAATAATAATAATAATAATTTTTTAATTTCTTTAATATTATTTATATTAATATTATATTTAATTATATGTAATTTATTATAAAGTTTATTAATTAATAAATAATTAAAACAAATGTATAAACATTACAATTTTATTTTTATAAAAAAAATAATATTTTTAAAATAAACCCATAAATATTTTTATTTTTAAATAACATTAATTATTATTCCGTTTTTATAAATTAATTAATTAATAATATTATTAAAATATACATTTAATTAATCCATATCATTAAATAATAGAAAAAATAATATATTAATTGTTATAAAATAAAAAATAATTTAATTAAATGAAATAATAATTATAATTATTTTTTAAAATTTAATAAACAAATTATCATTAATTTTAATATTAATTTTTTTTATTTATTATTTATTTTTAATTTTGTATTAAAATATTTTTTAATAAAAATAAAATATTATTTTTTTTAATTATAAATATTTTAATTATTTTTATATGAAATACAATTTTTTAAAAAATATTTTTAAAATATTAATGTAAAATAAAAATTATATCCAATTTTTCGTTTTTTAAAAAAATAAAAAATGTAATATAATAATAAAATATTTAATTTAATAAATATATTATAATTATATATTATTTAACACTTATTCTTTCCATATTATGCATAAAATTATTATTATTTTTTTTTAATTCCAAATCATTTTATTTTATTTTTTTATATTTTATTAAAAATATAATAAATTAATTTTTATTTTATTTTTTGTTAATTATCCATCATTTTTTAATCATTTTTTATTTTTTTTTAAAATATTTAATAAATTGATATTTTTTTATATATTTAATAATGGTGTTTTTAATTTTTTACTATTACTTTTAATTAATATTTTTTATTTTTATTAATATAATAATATTTTTATTTAATATAAAATTATTTATTATTATGGTAATTATCATTAATAATTATAAATTATTAAATATTTTTAAAGTTTTACATATATTAATAAATATTTAAAATTTATTTATTAATTTTTTATATTTATATAAAAAAATAAATAAAATATATTAAAATTATAAAATAAAATAAAAAATTTATAGAATTATTATAATAAATTATTATTTATTTTTAAAATTTTTATTAAATATTTTTTAATATAATAATAATTTATTTAATATAATTTTTAATATTTTAAAATTAAATTTATTTTTATTTTTTTTAATAATTTTAATATTTTTAAATATAATATTAATTTAATTATTATAATATTATATTTTATTTTATTTTATAATTAAATACATATTTATAAATTATTAATATTAAAAAGTATTATATAAAAAATAAATAATTATTTTTTTTATTAAAATTATTAACAATATTATATAAAATTATATTTATTTAATTTTTATAATATGAAATATATTTAAAAGAAATTTAAATTTATTTTCAAAAATATTATATATTTTATTAATATAAATAATAAAATTATTTAAAAAAAAATTAAAATTTTTAATAAATTAATTTTTTTTTTATTTTATTATTTTATAATATTATTAATATTATATATAAACCATTTAATAATAATTCAAAAATTTAAAAACATTTTTTAAAATTAATTAATAATATAAATTTTATTTTAATTAATTATTAATATATGTAAAATTATATATTATATAATATTTTTATTAATTTATTTAAAATAAAATATTAAAATAAATATTAATTATAATAATTTAAAAAAATATAAATATTATTCATAAAATGAGAAAAAAAATAAATGAAATTAATAATTATTAACAAATTTAATTATTTTATTATATTAAAAAAAATAAGTTTTATAATAATTTAAATATTTATTAAAAAAATAATTATATAATAAATACTAAAAAAATAATAATAAAAACTAAAACATTAATAATAAATTATTAAAAAAAAATATTTTTTAATTATTTAAAATATAAATTATATTAATAATTAAAAAATTAAAAACTAATATTATAAAAAAATATAATTAAAATTGAAATTTATATTAATAAAAATATATATATATATAAAATAAAAAATATTAATGTTTTTAAAATATTAATTTAAAAGTAATTATTATAAAATATTTAAATTGTTTTTAATAAAATAATAAAATCTTTTAATATTTAAATATATAATATATTTAAATTAATAATTTTAAAATTTATTAATATAAATAATGTTTAAATTATTTTTTAATTTATTGTAATTATTTATAAATTGATTATTCTTTATTTTAAAATTATATATTTAAAATATTTAATAACATTTTTAATTTATTTAAAATAAAATTTTTTTAATTTTTTTAAATGATTTAAATTTTTTAATTCAATTAGATTTTCGGTAATAATGCGGGTTTATATTTATATTAAAATTTTTTTCATGTTTTTTAAAATATAATGTTATATATTTATATATTAAGAAATAAAAATATATTTAATAAAATATTTAAATTATAATGTAAAAATATAAATTTAAAAAAATTAAATAATAATGTAATATAATAATTTATTATATATGAAAAAAAATATAATTAATATTATATATATTATTATAATAAAATTTTTAAAATTATTATATAAATAATTTTTTTAATTTTATTAATTTATATTATTAAATATTTAAGAATATTAATTAATATTAATAAAAATATACGTAATAAAATTAAAAAAATAATAAAAATAAATAATAATAAAAAAATAAAAATAAAATTGATTTATTATTTATATTTAAAAAAATTATTTATTTGAATATAAATGTAAAAATATATTTATATATAATAAAAATATATAAATATTTTTTTATAATACGTATTAATTTAAATATATATTAAATTCAATACGTATATTTTATTATTCAATTATTAATTATTTTATAATTTAAAAAAATTAATTTATAAAAATATAATTAAATATGAATTTTTAAATTTTGATATATTTATATTAAATAAATTATTTTATTTATATTTTAATTTATTTTAATATATTTAAATCACATTTTATATTTGTTTTTTTTTATTTTTTTAATTAATTATATATTTTAAAAAATATATAAATATTAAATGTAAATACAATTAAAAAATCATATTTATAAAATTAATTTTTATTAATTAACAAATAATTCAAAATTAAATAAATTTATTAAAAAAATAATATAATAAATAAATAATTTATTAAAATAATTATTAATATAATTATAATTTTAAAAAAAATATTTTATTATAATTTTCTTTTATTAAAACAATTACGATGGTTATGATTATAACCAAATAAAATTATAATTTAATTGATTATTATATATTTATCGTAAAATAAAAAAAAATTTAATTATATAACGAAATACATGTGGGAATAAATATAAAAAATAATTATAAAATAATTATTTCTTTTAAAATTAAATCCATATATAAAATCATTATTAAAAATTGTAATTATAATTTTATTATAATAATCATATTTTAAATAAAAAATTATAATTTTTTAAAATTTATTATTTAATAATATAAAATTTTATAAAAATAAAAAAATTAAAAGTAATAATAAATTAAAATTATAATAAAACGCTCGTGCGCGCGCAATTATTAAATTTATAACGATTATTTTATTATTTTAATTTTTTATTAATTATTTACGTAATATTTATTAATTATTTTATCAATTATTTTATTAATTTCTTATAGTAATTTTTATTTTGAATAGTATAAAATTTCATGATTTCGTCATGGATTATTTTATTTTATAATAATAAAACATTAATAATTTTTAAATATTATTATGAAAATATATATTTAAATATATAAAAATTTTTAATAAAAATATAAAAATATAAATATATAATTTTTATAATTTTTAAATGAAAATTTATAATTTAATAATAAAATATCATATTTAATTAAAAAAAATAAAAAGTTAAACATTATTTATTTAATTTTTAATAATAAAATAAATTTATTTTCGATATTATTATGAATTATTTAATATATTATTAATATAATAATAAAAATGTATATATGAAATTTTTTTTTCGTGAAAATTTAAATTTAATTAAATTAATTACGTTTTTTATGTTTTATAAATATAAATATACGGATTAATAATTTAATATTATAATTATTATAAATAATTAATTAAATTTGAAAATATTAAAATAATTTTAAATAATTTAAATATAAAATTATAATAAAACGATTATACACGTGTAACCGTTAAAATCATGACGATTAATTTATTAATTTAATTTTTTATTAATTATAATAAATTTTTAAAATTTGAATTGTAATATTATTAATTTTTTAAAAAAAATAATTTTATAAATTTTTAATTTATGAAATTATTTTTATAATTATTTTAAATTTTATATTAAATTTATAAATGTGAAAACATTTAAAAATGTTTTTTATAAATTATTTATATAATATTTATTAATTATTTTATTAATTATTTATAATAATTTTTATTTTAAATAATATAAAACTTTATAATTTCATTATAAATTAATAAAATTAAATTATTTTAAAAAAATTTAAAATTTTTATTTTTATTTTTATTTTTTTATAAATTTAAATTTAATAAATTTAATTTAATTTATTTATTTTATTTTTATTTTAAATAAATTTTATATAATTTATTTTATAATAATTAATTTTATTTTATTTTTTTTATAAAAATAATATTTTTTATTAATATTAACAAATTAAATTTTTATAAAAAATTTATAAAATTTATTATTATTTTAAAAACTTTTAACATTATAATATAAATATTTACTAAATAATTAAAATTAAATTTATTTAATTCAATAAATAAATTAATTTTTTAAAAAATTTAAATATAAATATAAAATTTTATTAAATTTTTTTTTTTTAATATTTTAAAAAAAATTATTATATTATTAATATAAATAATTATAAATTTTTTTTATTATTTTAATTTTTTATTTATATATTTTTCAATGTAATTTAAATTATTATAAAAATTTATTAAAATAATATTAAATATTTTTAAATTTTTAATAATATAATAATTATTTTTTATTAAAAATTTATTTTATGTTTAAATTTTTAAAAATTATCATAAAAAATTAATAAATAATTAATAAATAATTAATAAATAATTAATAAATAATTAATAAATAATTAATAATTAAATAAAATTTATTAATATTTTATATGTTAAATATAATTTAATTATAATTTTATAAATTTTTTTATTAATATAAAATATAAATAAAAAAATATTATAAATTTTAATTTAAAAATTAAAATTTATAATAATTATTATTATAAAAAAAATATTA
>KZ112981.1:2066-17202 GCA_002120325.1 Daldinia sp. EC12
CACCCCGTCGTCGTCGCCGGGGTCCGGCCGGGGTGCCCAAAAAACAAATGTTTACAGGGTAGCTACAGGGTAGTTACCGGTACCCCGCACTTGGAAAAACGTTCCGAAAAGCCCGCCGTCACGTTTCAAAGTGCGTACAGGGTAGTTGCACGTCGTCGACGCGCGGGTTGAGACGAAATGAAAAATGGAAAAAATGGTAAGCGGAAATATAATATTTCTACAGGGTAGCTATAGGGTAGCTGCCGGTACCCCGCACCTAGAAAAACGTTCCAAAAGACCCGCCGTCACGTTTCAAAGTGCGTACAGGGTAGTTGCGCGATACGTAGGACGTGAATAAGGCGGAATGAGGAACGTGGGAATTAATTAAGGGGGGGTACGATGTTGTTACAGGGTAGTTACCGTTACCCCGTAATTGGAAAAACGTTGCAAAATTTCGAAACGGCGATTCGTATCTTATAAAACAATTAATAATAATAATAATTACAAATATAATAAATAATATAATATATTTATTTATTTTTAATTTTATAAAATCGTTACGTATTTATAATTTTTTATAATAATTTATTTATTTATTTTCATATATTTTCATTTATCGTTATATATTAAATCACTATTATGTGTTATTTATCCCGAGTCCCACCGCACGTACCCGGTAGTTACCCGGGAAAACCCCATTCCCGGTTAGTACAGGGTAAGTTCGCCCGGCGGCACCTACCCGGGAAAAGTTGAACATGTTCGGTTACAGGGTAGTTCTTGTCGGACTTGGCGTATTTTGCACTTAACTTTTTCTGGTATTTACTTTATGGCTACCCTATAGTTCCCGCACCCATTTGCTTTATACTTACCCTGTAATTCACATACGCACCTACCCTATAACTACCCTGTACCTACCCTATACATCTACCCTGTAACTACCCTGTAATTCACATACGCACTTACCCGGTAGCTACCCTGTACATCTACCCTGTACCTACCCTGTAGTCCCCCACCTACCTACCTACCCTGTACTCCGCCGCAGTTCGCTTTCACCTCCCCAGCACCCTTTACTACCCCCTTAGAAAATCTCACGCCCCTAGAAAGGAGAAAACTAACCCGCCGATTTGCCCGTTTCTGGGCCGACTTACCCGGTACTTCGCGCCGGGCCCCTTCCGAGGCGCGTAACGGAGGGACATGCCCCCGCCGGGCGCTCGGCCTTCGCTAAAAGTGCCTTGAGCAGGCGCCGTCAGCAAGGCTTACAGCGCTTTGGCGGGGGTCGAAATACCCCCTTCAGGTGCCTACCGGACCCGCTCGGGTGCGGAACACGCGTCCGAAACTTCCCGGGCGCGGAAACATTTCCCGAAAAATTCGCCAAAAAATACCCCTCCCCTAATTTCGGTAGTAACGTATAGGTAAGAAACAGGCGGTTACGACGGTATAAGTCCCGCATCGGGAAGGTCGACGGCGGCGGCGCAATCGGCCGCTCAACTTCGGTCCGTACTTACCCTATAGCTACCCTGGAGAAATCAACTTTCGGCGGTTACAGGGTAGGTCCTCCCGCAGGTAGCTACCCGGTAGATATCGAACATGAACCAGCTACAGGGTAAGTCCTCCCGGCAGCACCTACCCGGGAGATGTCAAACATGAACCAATTACAGGGTAGGTCCTCTCGGCGGCACCTACCCGGGAGATGTCAAACATGAACCAATTACAGGGTAGGTCCTCTCGGCGGCACCTACCCTGGAAAACTCGACTTGCTTCATCTACAGGGTAAATCCTCTCGGAGGTACTTACCCGGTAGATGTTAAACTTTTACCATTTATAGGGTAGGTTTTCTGGAAACATCTACCCTGTAGTATTTCCAACCATACCGTTTACAAAGTAAGTCCCCGCAAACATTTACCCTGAAGCACCTTTTCGAACAACGTTATAGGGTAGCTCTTCTCGCAAGTTGCTACCCGGTAAATATCAAATATAAACCGCTTACAGGGTAAATATTTCCTGGAAGAAACTACCTTGGAAAACTCAACTTTTCCTATTTACAGGGTAGGTCTTCTCGCAAACACCTACCCGGGAGAATTTCATTATCCCTTATCTACAGGGTAGGCGCTCCCAGCGGCATCTACCCGGTAGATATCAAACAGGAACCAACTACAGGGTAGGTCTCCCTAAAGGTACTTACCCGGTAGATGTCCAACATAAACCATCTATAGGGTAGGTCTTCCCGGAGGTACTTACCCGGTAGAACGTAATTTTTTTACTTATCGGGTAGGTATTTCCCGCATTTTCCATTTTGGAAATCCATTTGCCATATGTTTATAAAGTAGTTTTTTTCCGATTTAAACGTAATTAAATCCGTTTTCATTTTCTTATTTAATAAAATAGTTATTTTTAAAAATAATTATTTTAAAATATTTTTCCATTAAATATTTACCGGGTAAATATTTTTTTTAACGATTATTTAAAAATTTTTTAACTGTATTAATTATAAAATAAATTCGCCCGTGGTATTCATTAAAAAATAATAAAAAATTTATTATATTATATTTTAAATTTTACCAAATTTATTTTATATATCATATAATAAAAAAAAATATAATTCGATATTATTTAAAAATATTTATTTTATACATTTAATTTTAAAAAAAAAAAAAAATGTTAAATAAAATTTTTTATAATTCCGATATAAAATCAAATAATATATGAAAAATTTAAATAAAAAAAAATTTATTTTTAATAAATTATAATAATAAAATTATTTTATTATTTATAAAATTTTTTTATATAATTAAATCGTTTATAAAAAATTTAATTTTATATGTATTAAAATTATAATATGCGAAATACCATTATATTATTTTTAGCACGATGGAAAAATCGTTAATTAAAATGTAAAATCGGAATTTATTTATATTTATTTATAACGTGTGAAAAATATTATTATGTTTTAACATAAATTTTAATTTAAAAATATTTAACCATTATTTAATAAATGGTAATATTATAATATTACCCGGTTAAATAATTATAAAAACCAATTATTTAAATTAATAATTTTTTTTATATTAAATTAAATTATTATTATAATAAAATCATTAATAAAATAAAATTAATTTATTTCATAATAATTTAAATTTAATTCATATTTTTTATTCATTATTTTTAAATTTTTTTTTATAAAAAATAAAATGTTTTAAAATATTAAATTTACCGTGGCATTTTTTCCGTAATTTAAATGTTTTTGGATAAATTCGTATTATAAATATTTATTTATTTAATTTAATTTTTCGAAAATTTAACATGTATTTTAAACAATTTATAATTAATACCGTTTATATTTTTCCGCGTATTATATAAACATTTTATAAAATAATTTCATTTAAAATTAACATGGTATTTTAACGTTTTAATTTTTTTTAAATTAAATTATATAACCGTATAATATTTATAATTAATAATTATATTAATTAACCAAAAATTTTATAAAACATTTAATTTTTCTTATTAATAAAAAAATATTTTTTAATTTAATAAATGAACAATTTAATGTTTATTAAATTTTATTTCAATATAATAAAAAAAATTAACATCGAAAAATTAAAAAATAACATCGTTATAAACATTTAACCATTATAAATTAATTTTTATATATTTACGACGTTCGTTATTTTTAATATCGTTCCGACGGTTTGGGGTATAACGTCATATTTATAACCATCGGCATTTTTTCAAATGGGAATAATTCGTATTTTAAACGATAAGTTTTTATAAAAAAATATTTACCATTAATATTTTAACGAACGTTAAACCGTTAAATTTTTATATTTTATAAAATAAATATAACTTAATTAATTACGAATTATTACGTATTTATCGGATTATTACCCATAATAATAAATTATTTCATTTTAAAAAAGTTACTTTCGAAATTTAATATTAATAAATTTTACGGTTTTTTCGCATTTAAACGTTTCGTTTAACCGGAAATCGTTTTTTAACGCCGTTATTTAATATATTATTTGCATTATTATAAAATGGTAACGTTAAATTAAAAAATAATTTATTAAAACCGTTTTTAAAATGTTAAATTATTTAACGTTTTTTTATTTTTATAGTAATTTTTTTAATATTTTTAATTTTAAATTTTAAAAAATTAAAAAATTAATAAATTATATTTTCATAATTTATATTCATATTAAAAATCAAAATTAAAAAAATTTTTATTTTTTTATTTTATTAAAAATTTTTATTTTTTATAAATTTTTTTTAAAATATTTATATTATAATTTAATAAATGTGCCGTTTTAATTAAATTTTTTATTTAACAATATTTTCAATTCGAATTAATTCGTAAAAAATTTTAATATTAAAAATTAAACGAAAATTTAATTTTATTTCATTAAATAAATAAAAAAATAATAAAAATAATAATATTTCACCGGCGTTAAAATTTTTATTTATTTTACATTTTTTATATTTTTTTATAATATTAAATTAAAATTAAATTTAATTATTTTCGTTACCGTTTTATAAAATAATTATAAAATGGTTAATATTATTAATTTTAAAAAATTTTACCGTATTTTACGTTATAAACGTTTAATATAATGGTAAGTTTTCGTTTAAAATTAATACGTATTTTAAATCAAATTTTTTAAAAAAATTTAATTAACATTTTACCGCGTATTACGACGGTTATTAAAACGGTTTACCATGGGATTACTATAAAAAATTTTATAAACTTTTTTATAAAATTTTTTCGTATTAAATTATTTCGTTTATAACCATTTATAAATTTATGGTTATTAAATTAATAACGCGATAATTGTTATCGATTTTATTAAAATTTTATTTAAAATTTTTTTTTTTTATTAATTTTATTAAATTTGTTTTTTTAATTATAATTTTATTAAATAATAAATAAAAATAATAAAAATTTTATTAATCCATTCATGCGCGTTATTAATTAAATGATAAAACATTTAGTTATTTTAAAAATTTTTAAATATTTCGCGGTTTTTGTTAAAAAAATAAATTATATTTTAAATTAAACGATTTTCGTCGTTTAATTTATTACCATTTAATCGTTAAATTGTATTTTGATTTCCCGGGTAATTCCCGGGTAAATTTTTACGAATTTGGTTACGAATTATTTATTACGATATTTTCAACGTTTTTATTTTTTTTAAAATGTTATTTTAATATTAACGTTTTATTTTTTAACGAATTACGGTAATTAAAATTTTAAAAATTTTTCGCAATTTAATAATGTCACGGCGGCCGGATTTCCATTTATAACATAATTATAAAATAAAAGTTTACTAACCATTAAAATTATTTTAAATTTTTTTATAATTTTTTTAAAACCGATTATCGTTAAATTATATAAAAACGAATCATAATTATTTTCGCCGTTTACCCGCGTTTAATTAAATTTTTTTATTTTAACATTTAAAATATTAAATAAAAATCACATTATATTAATATCATTTTTTAATTATTATAATATTATGTTTTAATTAAATAATTAAATTTTTTTTATTCGTATTAATTTTAAATTGGTTGTTAATCGTACGTTAAACAATTGAAATTTATTAAAAACGTTAAAACTTAAATGTTAAAAACCGTTAACCGATTACCCGGTTAATGGTGATTTATTTTTAAATTATCCATTAAAAATTTAACGTATTTAATTTTTAAAATTAATTTTTTTCTTAAAATTATAAATTTATTTTATTAATTTTTTTTATTTATATTGTTTTATTAATTAAAAATTATTTATTTTAAAAATTTATTATAATTATAAATACGATTTAATTTAAAAATTATTTTTTTTAATAAATTTTTAAAAAACGTTAAAAACGCATTAAATTTAATAAAAATATTAAATTTTTTTAACCGTTAAATTTTAATTTTAAATAAATCAATTTTAAGGTAATAAATTATTAAAAAAAAAAAAATTTTATTTAAAATTTTCGTTATCATTTTTATTTTTAATTATATTACCGCGTAAAATTTAAATTTAAACGTTAAAATATTAATTAATTTTTTTTTCGTTATACGAAATATAAATATTTATTTTAAAATAAAATTTTTTTATAATTTAAAATTAATTAATTTATATTTAATTATTATTCATATAAAATTTTTTTTTATTTTAATTTTTTAAATTTTTATTAAAATATTTATTATTATTATTAAAATTTATATTAAAAATTATTTTATTTAAATTTACGTTTTAAATTTCATTATTAATTTTTATAATTATTTATTTTTTAAAACATTATTTTTATTTTAAAAATAAAATATAAATGAAACGTTTAAATGTTATTCATTTTTAAAATTAATATATTTGGTAAATAAATTATTATATAATTTTTAACGAATTTCGATTTTTATAACCATTATTTTATTATTAAAATATATTAATATTTTTTATAATATTTAATAAACGTTTATTTTAATATTTTAATTTTATATTTAATTTATTTTATATTATTAATTTTATTTATTAAAAATGATTTATTAATGTTAATACATTTAAATATTCACATTTAATTAAATAATAAAAATTTTTTATATATTTAAAATTTAAAAATGGATGAAAATAATATAATATTTTTAAATTTTTAATTATTCGTTTTATTTTATAAAATTAAAAATAACATTATTATTTTAAAAAAAATTTTAATAATAATTAATTATTAAATGGTTTAATAAATTTTTTATTTTTATACGTAAATTTAATAATTAATTTACACGTTAAAACCATTATAAATTTTTATTAAAATTTTTTTTAATTTTATTTTATCCATATATAATTTATTATTTTTCAAATTTAAATAATTATATTTTTATTTAAATCCATTTAAAAATATTAAAATCGATTAATAATATATTCGTAAAAATTTTTATTTTTATTCATTTTCATTACGTATAAAAATTTAACATTTAAATATTTATATAAATGTTCGACTTTTTAATTTATATTTTAAAACGGATCGTTAATAACCATTACGTTAACATTTTTACAAAACACGTTTTTCGGTTCCCCGAAAAATATTACGTTAAAAATTATAACATTTTCGAAAAAATTACGTTTTTTAAATTTTTATCTTTTTAAAAAAACCGATATTAATTTCAATTAAATGGAATATATTAGTAAAAACGTTAAATAATCCGTTTAAAAAAAATTTAATTATAAACATTTTTTTTTAATAATTTCACGTATTATTTAATTTTTTTTTTAAAATATTTTTTATTTTTTAATTATTTTATTTATACGTTATTAATTTTTAACCAATATTTAATTTTAAAAAAAATTTATTTCCCATTTAAAATAATATTTTTAAATTATTTAATTCATCAAAAAAATTATATAAAAATTTAATATTTAACCGTATAAAATTTTCATTTTTTTTAACATTCTATTTTAAAAAATTTAAAAAACATTTTATTAAAAACATTTTTTATAAATTATAATTTAAATTATTAAAATTAAATTTCAAATTTAAATTATTATTATTTTATTTACCATTATTAAAATAATTTTTATTAATTTTTTTTTTTATTTATTAATATATTTAAATTTAATAAATATTTTTATTTAATTTAAAATTAACCATTAAAAATATAAAGATTTTACGATAAATTACCGGAATTATTATAAAAATGAAAATAATATTATTACATTAAAAATACATTTTAATTTCGTTAATAATTTTAAAAAATTAAATTTTAAAAATTTAAATTTTTAACGTTAAATAATAAAAATTTAAAAATTAAAATAACATTCGAATAAACATATTTATTAAAATATTAATAAATGTAATATACATTTAAAAATTTAATAATTTATTAAATTTTATAATTTATATTATTTATTATATTTTATTATATTTTTTATTAATGTTAAAATTAAAAAATTTATTATTAAAAATTTTAATTTATTAAATTAAAACATTTAAAAATATATATATATATAATCAAATTTAATAATTTATTAATAAATTTATAACACGTTATTAAATAATAAATTATAAAATAAATATAATTCGTTAAAATAATAATAATAAATTTATATAAAATTAAAATTTAAATAATTTAATAATAATTTTTTTATTAATTCATTAATAAAAATTTTATTATAATTTTTATTTTTTTTAAATAATTAAGTTTAAATAATTTTTTAATTTTAAAATGTCGTTACTAATTTTTTTAAATTAATTCGAAAATTTTATTAAACCATTTAATCGATAATAATAATAAATAATATATATAAAAAACAAAAACGTAATTAATATAAATTAATGATTTATATTTATTAAAAATTTTTTATTAAAAAATAATAATTATAATATTTTATTTTTAATATAATAAAATTTAATAAAATTATTTAAATATTTTTATTAAAAAAATATTTATTAATTTTATTAATGTAACGCGCGTATAACTTAAAATATTTAAAAATATCATAATTTATATAAATTAATAACCGGTTTATATTAATTTTCGGATAAAATTTTTCCATATTTTAATTTATTAAATTTAATTATGGAAATTCGATTTTTTAAAAAAATAGCACGTATTTTAAACGATTTATAATTAACGTTATTTATTTTTTTACGCGTATTACGACGGTTCGACGTTATTTAAATTCGTTATAAAATTAATTTAAATTTTAAAAAATTTAAAACGTTTTTTATATTAAATAATGTTATTTATATTTAATAATTAAATAATAATTGTTTTTTTTTTTTAATAATAAAATTTTTTTTTTAAAAAAATAAAAATATTAAATTAATAAAATATTTAATGAAATTTATTTTAATAAATTTATAATATTTTAATTTATTATTATTTTAAATTTTTATTTATTTAAATAAATAATTTTTTTAAAAAATTAATATATGATTAAAATAATATAAATTATTTAATAAATTAAAATTTCATTTGTTATTATAATTAAATAAATAAATTATTCCATTAATTAAAAATGGTTATACATTATTATTTATAAAATTAAAAAAAAAATTTTAATTTATTAATTTTTATTATATTTAACATATTTTTAAAACATTATCATTTTTATATAAAATTTAAAATTTAATTTTATTTATTTTAATTATTTAAATTTAATTAAATAAATTACGGTTTTTTATAAAATTAATACGTATTTTAAATTTTTTATCGAAAACCCATCGTTTTATACGCATTACGACGGTTTAATATAATTCAAATTTATTATAAAATTGGTTTAAATTTTAAAAAAATTTAAAACATTTTTTATATCAATTAATATCGTATTAAATTATAACGTATATAATTATTTTACGTTCGAATTAAAAGTTTTTTTACGTAAATACATTTAATATTAATAAAATAAATTTATTATTTTAAATTTAAATATATAACCGTGTAAAAATTAATTTAATAAATTTTCTCGTATTAAATTAAATTAAACCGTAAATTCCATTTTTAATGGTATTTTTCCGTTAATTTTTTTAAATTTTAATTTTATAATTATATTTTTTTAAAATTTAAAAATTTTAATTTTTTATAAAATATTAAACGAATTAAAAAATAACATCGTTCGATTTTTAATTAATATAATTTATAATTAAAATTATAATAATATTTATAAATATTTTATAATTTTTTAATGGTAATTCGATTATATTTTAAAAATGTTATAATAAAACGTTTTTATTAATATTTAATTTATAAATTATATTTTAATATTTTAAAACGTTATATGGATTTAATTGTAAATTATTTAATTTTTTACGTTATTAAAATTTACGGTTATTTTTAATTACGAAATGTAATAAAAATTTTAAAAAAATTTTTATAATTTGATAATATTATTTTTTATGGGTTATTTTACGATGGATTAATTTATATTTTAAATAATTAAATATAATAATTAAATTGTTTTTAATTTTTTAATTTTTATTTTTAATTAATAAAAATATTTTTAATAAATATTTTTATAATAATTAATTTTTAATAAATTTAAAAATTTTATTTTTAATAATTAAATATTAATGTTTTTAATTATTTTTATTAATTATTATAATAATTTTAAAAATTAATAAAATAAAATTATACATTTTATTTTATTATTTTATATTAATATATTCGAATATAAATTTATTTTAAACATTTTAATTTTTTTATAATAAAAATTTTAATTTTTCATTATATTTAATAAAAAATATAAAATTTTTTTAAAAAAAAAACTCGGTTAAATTAATATACGTAATAAAACGAACCGATTAATTAAATTTAAAATTCAATTATAAGTTTTTTAATTATAATAATTTTAATATATATTATTAAAATTGGAATTATTATAATTATTAATTATTTTAATTACCCATTATACGATGTTATAACACGTTATAACGTTTAATTATTTTCGTACGATAAATGTTTAAATAATTAATTTATATTTTTATAAAATTTAATACGTTTTTTAAATTTTACGTTTATAAAATTAATATTTTTTTACATTTTACACAAATTATGAAATAATTTCGTTTAAAATTAACATAAATTTAAAATTTTTAATTTTTTTTAATTTAAATTATTTCGTTAACATTTACCCATTATTAACGAATATATTTAATTAATAAATTATAAAATTTTATTTTATTTAATATTAATAAATTATTTATTAAATTTATTTTTTAATTATTTTTTATTAAAAAATTTAAATTATATTTATTTTAATTATAAAATTTAAAAAAATTTTATATTAATATTTATTATTATTATTTTTTTATATCGAAATTAAATAATTTACGTATTTATTATTTTTTTTAAATATAATAATTATTTTTTAAATTTTTTTTTTTAAAATTAAATTTTAATTTTTTATTATTTATTATAACCATAATAAATTAAAATTTTACCATTAAAAATTAATAAAATAAAAATTTAAATAAACCATTACCAATACAAAACCATATAATTTAAAAAATTATTATAAATTATTAAAAAATTTTAAAAAATATTAATTTTTAATTTAATAAATATATTTTTCCATAAATCGAAATTTTTAATATATATTAATTTTAAAATTATTATAATTATTTAAATAATAAAATATTATTAAATAAATAATAATTAATTTAATAAATTATTTATAATTTTATAATATAATTTATTTATATTTAAATATGTATAATTTAATTTTTAAAATAAATATATAATTATTAATAAAATTAATTAAATAATTATTATATGTTAAAATTAATTAATTATATTTTATAATATAAAAAAATTAATTATAATTTTTATTATAAAAATAAATAATTTAATAATTAAAATAAAACCCATTACGTTGAAATATATTTTTTATTTTTTTTTTAAATTTTTTAAAACGTTAATCCGTTATATATACCGTAAATTTAAATAAACGGAAATAAAATTTATAAATTTTAAAAAAAAATTATTATTCCATAATTATAAAATAATTACGGAATAAATATTTTTTAATATTTTATAATAAATTTAACTATCGATTAATTATTCATAAAATCCAATTGATAATAATTAAATGAAAAACATATTTAAAAATTCCTATATATTTTAAACGATGCGTTAAAATATAAACATAAAAATTTATATTTATAATATTTTAAAAAAATCAATAATTATTATATATTTTTATTAATTAAATTTAAATTATAAAAATGCGAAAAATTATATAATAATTATTATATAAATATAAAATATAAATTAAACGTTATAATTATTTAAAAATAAATTATAATTTTTAAAAAATTAAATAATATTAAATAATTTATAAAATATTATTAATAAAATATAAATGTTAATTTAATAAATTTTACATAAAACATAAATATAATTTAATAATTTTTTTATACGTTAAATTATTATAATTACATTTTTTAAAAAATATAAACATTAAAATAAAAATATAATAATTAAATATATTAAATTATATTAAACATAAATATATAAAATTTATTAAATTAATATTAAATATAAATATTAATATAATTTTAATAAATTATTAAATATAATAAAATAATTTATTTTTAAATTACGTATTTATTTTAAATTTTTTAATTTAAAATAATAAATTGAAAATTATAATAATTTATAATTTTTAATTATTTATTATTTATTTTTTTATATATTTATCAAATTTAATTAAATTTAAAATATAAATTTAAAATTTTTTTAACGTAAAATATTTTTTTAATAAATTCATTTATATAAAAAATTTTAAAAATTAATTTATAATTATATAAACGAATTTTTATTTTATATAATAAATTAAAATTTAATTTTTATCAATTTTATATTTATTTAAAAATTTTAAAATAACCATTATTATATTTACCCCACCATTTTTTTAACGTACCATTTTTATAACACGTACCATTTATTAATTATTTTTTTATATATAATAAATTATAAAACATTTATAACATTTTAACTTATTATAATTTATCATAATTTATTTTTAATTAATTTTTTTAACATTTTTTATAAAATATTTAAAATATTTAATAAGATTTTTTTAAAAAAATTTAAAAATTTATTTTTATATTAATTTTTTTATATACCATTATAATAATTTTATTTAAATATAATTTATACCGTTAAATAACGTTTAATAAAATATATTTAATAATATAAATTATATAATTAAAAAAAATTTACTGGAAATATTATAACGTTGCAAATAAACGATAATAAAATAAATAAAATTTTAAAAAATGTCACGTAATTTACGTACGAACATACGGTAATAATTTTTTTTTTTTAAGTTACGGTTTATTACTCCGCGTATTTATTTATCCACTTTTTATTTATTAAATAGTTTTAAAATAATTTTTATCGGATTTATACGAAAAAAAAAAAATTTTACCTTTTTAAAATTAATTTTTAATTTTTTAATTTTTAAAATTTTTATTTAATAAATAACGTGTTTTAATTAAAAAAATATTTTATAAAATAAATATATTTTTATTTCATATTTTTATAACGGGTTATTTAACATGTAATATATATTATTTTATAATTTTAAATTTTTTTTATTTAATAATACCATTTTAATAATAATAATTAATAAAAATTAAACATAATAAAAATTGAAAAATTATTTATAAAATAAATATTTTTAAACCGTAATATTAATAAAATTTTAAAAAAAAATATAATAATGATTTATATATTATTAAATAATTTTAATTAAAACAATTATAATAATATATATTATATAATAATATATATTAATTTTATAATTAATATATATTATTTTAAAAAATTAATATAAAATATTATATAAATATTTTAAAATTTTTAAATTATTTATATATTTAAAATGGTAAAATGTATATTAACGATAATATTTTATTAAAAAATTTATATATTAAAAAATATTATATATTATTAAATAATTTTAATTTAAACGCGTGTAATAATATGCGGCATTTTATCATTATTACCGGGGTTCGGTTAAAATATTTAAAAAATAAATATTTATAAAATAATTATAAAATAATTATTAATACCCCATATTTGGAAAAACGTTTTAAAAAACTTATTATTATATTTTAAAATGTATATAAAATAATTATATATTATTAACGCGTAAGTTAAAATAAAATAAAAAATAAAAAAAATAGTAAATAGAAATATAATATTTTTATAAAATAATTATAAAATAATTATTAATATTTCGTATTTAAAAAAACGTTTTAAAAAATTTACCATTACATTTTAAAATGCGTATAAAATAATTGTATAATATGTAAAACATGAATAAAACGGAATGAAAAACGTAAAAATTAATTAAAAAAAAATATAATGTTATTATAAAATAATTACCATTATTTTATAATTAAAAAAATATTATAAAATTTTAAAATAATAATTCATATTTTATAAAATAATTAATAATAATAATAATTATAAATATAATAAATAATATAATATATTTATTTATTTTTAATTTTATAAAATTATTATATATTTATAATTTTTTATAATAATTTATTTATTTATTTTTATATATTTTTATTTATTATTATATATTAAATCATTATTATATATTATTTATTTTAAATTTTATTATATATATTTAATAATTATTTAAAAAAATTTTATTTTTAATTAATATAAAATAAATTTATTTAATAATATTTATTCGAAAAAAATTAAATATATTTAATTATAAAATAATTTTAATTAAATTTAATATATTTTATATGTAATTTTTTTTAATATTTATTTTATAATTATTTTATAATTTTTATATTTATTTATTTTATATTTATTTTATAATTTATATATATATTTATTTTATAATTTATATATATATTTATTTTATAATTTATATATATATTTATTTTATAATTATTTTATATTTTTTTTATTAAATTATTTTATAATTATTTTATATATTTATTTTATAATTATTTTATAATTTATATATATATTTATTTAATAATTATTTTATATATTTATTTTATATTTATTTTATAATTTTTTATTATTTTTTTTAATTTAATAATTAATTTTTCCGTTTTAAATTTTATTATAATTATAAATTTTATAATTATTAATATTTTTTTATAAATAAATTAATCAATATATAATTTAATATAAAATTAATAATAAAATTTATTAATTTTAATAACGTATTTTGTAAATAATTATTTTTTAAATATTTTTAATAAAATATTAAATTTTAAAAAATTATAAACGTTATAATTATAATAAAAAATAATAATTTAATATTTTTTTTATACATTAATGTAATTATTATAACGTTATTTTTATCATTTTTAAAATATTTATTTTTATTTTTAAATTTATTTTATTAATTTTTAAATTATTTTTTAAAATATTTTTAAAAATAATTAATAATTTCGTAATTTATAATTTATTATCCAATTATTATATAATAAATATATATAAAATTATTTTTATATTTATTATTATTATTAAATTTATTAAAATGATTAATTAAAATATATTTATTATTTTTATTTTTAATTTTTTACGTTTATTTTTTTTATTATATTAATTTAATAATATTATTTATAATAATTATAATTTTAATTATTTAATTTTAATTATTTTAAATAAATATAATATTATAATTTTAAAAAAA